>JAIPRL010003370.1:0-47684 GCA_025469235.1 Pemphigus obesinymphae | reverse complement strand
AATTACCATTTTTTATTAATTATGTATATTTGCATAAAAATTTATTAAGTAGGTGCCTCTTAAACATAATTTTAAGTCTAAGTAAAGAAGGATTCCACATTTTTCCATTTCTTTTTATCGTTTTTCGGCAAATTAGTTTCAAATTTTTTTTCCTAGGTTCAATATTCGAACTGAACTATTTTGTGTTTAGTTCGGTTCGGTTCGGTTCGAAAATCGAACAGTTCGTAACATCACTACTAATTATTCATATAATCGGATAGCCGATCATTTCAGATCAGGGAACAGGTACGGACGCAAGTAGGTCGTACATTTTGATTTATATATTTTTTCGGGACGCGAGTAGTGTGCGCCGACGAATATTTTTTATTTATTTATTAAATTAAACAAATTAAATTGTTATATCTACTTCCTGTAAGCAGAGCTTGTATTGGAAATAGAGAGTTACATATTACATATTAATATTACTTATATATTATATACTACATATTACAAACATACAACAAACATAATAGAGTAGAGAAAAGAGAAAAACACAATAAAATAAAATAGAAATGTGCAAAAATTAGATAAAATTACATAAAATAAAGTACTTTAAATATTAATAATTTGTATATTAAAAGATTTAATATTATTAGGTAAATTAAAGTAGATCTAGAAGCCAATTATAAAGAATTTTTTTATTATTACCTAATCGAATTATTAGTTCTAATATATTTTTTTTATACTAAATGGCATTGTATTGAAAAATGAGGGACCTAGATAGTCAATGAATCTTTGGCCAATGTTTTTATATGTATAGTTTACTGCAATATCACATGTTCGATTACGTTTCGGATATATAGGTATATTATTACTACTTGGTAATTTTTTGATTAAAAACATGATTGCAAATTTTTTATATAATAAATTAACGGGAAGCACACCTAAGTCCTTGTAATTTATTTTTTGTAGATCCAACTAAATTATTTTTATCTAGACAGATGCGCACTACGTAGATACGTAATATAATATATACAAATATCACGATAACAATTGATATTATTAAACACGCGTTTGAAAAATAAATAGGTAAAATAGGTTATATTATTGCGGTGCGACCGGACGGCGTTATTTAATGGAATTTTATGAACCCCGTCCGGACGCGTGCTGCGTTGGCTGACCGGTTAATTTATTATAAGACGGGGCGCGCCATTATAGATAATTGAGGCTTTGGGCCCGGTACATATACGTACTGTATTCTGCTCGCAGTCGGACAGACGTTTCGCGTAATGGGTTCGAAGAAATCATCATCACTGATTCGGTTTTTCCCCAACGTTCTCTTCCCCACGGACCCTTTTATCGTTTATCTACGCGGACTTAAAGAGCCGAAATGGTTTTCATTCCTCTAAACGACGTCCGAAGAAAGGGTTTACCCCGCCGTTACAGTACAGGTGGTTACGAAAATGGGTTTCTCCCGCCAAGACAATAATATCGGTAATACCTACTGTATTTTACGGGTACGGGATTTTTCTCTCCTAACGCTCACGGGAAACTCAAAGCGTATTGTTTATATCTCATTCCAGACCTCTCGGGAACCGATTTCCACGTGTTGTTTCACCACGTACAATAAATTGAATAAATATTAACTTTGTATCCATACGCAATTATTATAACCCTCCCCCTCGAAAAAAAAAAAAAAAAATGCGACTTATAAAAACGATTAGTTTTTCGTGCCTAAATCACGAATAATTGAAACCAACCAATGTACGTGTCCCGTCTGTATTGTGATGATAATATTTCAATGTCGTACATACGAACAAGCCGACACGATCATACAATAATTTCAAACCGATTTTTGGATACGACGAGTTTTTATTTAACGAAAATAGTATAAAATTCTCCCTCTAAACATTTCCTACATTCTATGGGAGTAGACAATGTTCTTATTTTCTCGTCGGGACATTTAAAGGAAAAGTAACGCATAGACTAATAATATATAAACGGAAAAAGATAAATCAATATTTGTGTCAGCCCGTGAAATGAAAAAAAGTCTAAAGAAAAAAAATATACGACTATTAGCTATAAAATATTGGATATAGCCATATAAAAGTATTGGTAATCTAAAAACGTCACAGCCGAAGTATTATTATTGAATAAATGACAGTTTCATAACATTATTCAATTTGTCATTAAATCCATAAATGATAATATTATACTATACCGTACTCGTGACACTCGACCATTTTTCATTTAATATGTTTTATTCGCCATCAATTAAAAATAATTTAATTAACATTTGATAAAATAATAATATAGTACATATTAATAGATTATTTTAAACCTCGAAGGTAAATTTACATTTTTTAAAAATCAATAAAAGTAATATAAGTACATACATATATAGCTATCTCAATAAAAAAAAAATTATGTTCGGAAGTGTATTACAATAATATTATGAAAATTCATTAAGCCTTAAAGAAATAATTAATAATTATTGGACAAATTTAAAATTATTACTTTTATAAATCATCGTTGAAATTAATTAAAAATTTATAATCGAAAGCCTCGACGAGGAAAATTGTTTTTATAAGCTTTCAAAGTTCGACCCTCAGTGAATTTCATTATTTCTACGAATAATAATTAAATGGTTTTTAATAAAGTTTAAGTATATAATATAAAACGACTTATAATTTGAATAAGATCCTAAAAAAAAACCTATCATCGATTCAGTTCTACGCGGTATTTTTTTGCCAGATTTTCAACGATTTGTAGTTATTTTAATATTTAAAATAATAATTCAAAATACTGTATGGGTGTAGCTTAAGTTAAGATGAGCGAACTGCAATACTATAATGTCCTGTTAATGTAACTCATAATTTATTATGTTTTAAATATAACTTAAACACTATAATTGAATCAACAGTTATCCCTCCCCCTCACACGCCATCATATCTAATTACGTTCAAAAACCAAATTTTATTTTTAAATTTGTGTTTTATATAAATTTTATTTAAAATTCTTATTAAAAAAATTTGGAAAATTTAAATGTATCGATATACGAATTGATATTAATATTGATCAAATAGTTACTATCTGAAAGTTATTTTTGATTTGTATTAATGATGTAGGGGAAACAGGCTTAATATGACATACCATTTTTTAAACTTGACTTTTAAAAGTTAATATTATAAGCTAGAATAGTAGAATACGAAATTAGGACTACCTACATACTTTTTTTCTATTCCATACACAAATAGAGATGAACAAATTTTTAAAAAATTATTTTTTCGAAAAACTTGATTTTTTAAAAATGACATACCATTATAAGTTATATTTTTTTAAATGTATACAATTATTATTTATTAGTTGTTTTTTAATTTAGTTGATTTTTTATTATTTAAAAAAATGAAATGATCTGTAATAAATTTAACAATAAATTTAGATCATAAATAAGTAATAACACAATATTCATAAATGATCTAGGTAATATAATGACGATCATTATTTTAATTTTTAATCAAAAGTAAAGTTACATTTTAGCAATATTTAAACTAAATTTATGACCATTGACCTTTGATTTTACGACTATAACTTGATACTATTGTTTCTAAAAAAAAAAATAGTAAATTTAAATTTAAACAAACATTGGTAGGTAGGTGCCTATAATGTATAAATTATAACTCGGGTAAAACGACATACCACTATGTTATTTTGCCCGATATCATAAAAGTTTTTAAGTCTATTTTCTCATAAATTAATACCAGTAGTCAAGTTCATTACTTATTTAGTTAGATCATAGCTTACATTTTGTTCTACAATATAGGAGGGCATAAATTAAATAAAAGTACCTATTATTATATTTAAAATTAATTTAATAAAAAAATAAAAATAAATCGTTATCACGAAATACACATTTTTATTTATCAATTCTTTGACAAGACATGTATAAGTTATCAATGTTTGGAATAATGTCAAGGAATCTATAATTCATATATAAGAAATATCTTTGGTCATCAAATAACAATATTTCCAATCAAAACACTGATGTGTGATATCACCTAGGTACCTACGACACTCATACGCTATACTATTGCCTATACAATGCGCTGACGAAATTTTTCCAAAATTAGTTTTGCTACTTTTTATACTTAAATGGATATTATAGTTTTAATAATTAACAAAATACATAATATACTAATGTTAAATGTACGTATAAATCATGTGCATTGCAATTTACATACAACACGACAGATTTTAAATGTCCCACCCTAGAAATTTGCATATTATGTTTTAATAATTGTCTTGTATCTATATTTATTAACGTTTGTTCTTGTATGTTTAATTCAATGATTTCCGACAATTATGTTTAACAGGTATTCTACGATTGTTTAACCCTCTAACAGCGGAACTATTTTTAACACTTAATACGATATGACACTGTGGAACTTAATTATCACTAACTAATAAATAAATAAACATTATCAGATGACGATTTTATATGATTTATCATCATGCTTCATCTTAAAAACTCATTTCCCTCATATTATGTTATGACAGTAAAAAATGATTTATTAACAAAGCATAGTTTTATTACAAACTCTATGCTTACTACTAGCTGCTAGCACAAACATTTATTGAAAAATAAAAGTTCTGCCTGTTCTTTTTCAAATTTTTAAAAAGTAACCTCTATAATGTACGTATACGATAATTGTTAATGGATTATAATGTATCTATACTATGTATTCGTTGTACACATTACACACACTATATATATACATATACCTACATGAAATTATACACGTTAGAAATAGTATATTATTGTATTTGAATTCAATCGAATAAAGAAACTATTGCAGTATTATGTTTCTACACTTTTAACGAAAATGGTCGTGAAGATAAGAATATACATATCTAATACTGTATTGATATTGGCATAAAAATAGAAATGGAATAAAATCAATGGTTATATACTATACTGAATAGAAAATACGATATATAACGGACGAAACACAGAGGTCGGTCATTGTACTTTAGTCGTAAGTCGTGACTTTCCAACTCGACACAAGCCATTACAATTTTATTCTTCTTTAATATGAATTTGATAAATTAAATCGTTTTATTTGGAATAATATTATTTTTACACTACACATCACACTATTTTAAAATGTAATAAATTTTAAAAGTTAATAAACTGTTTAGTAGATAGTATTATATAGGAATCAATAATACTTATACATATATATAATTATATATATATTAAAGCACTTAGGTAAAAAACTAGCTAAAAGAATATTATTAAACATAGGTATTTATATACAACTTTTCCAGTCTTATATAATAATTTGTTGATAATTTCTATTACTATATGAATATCGTGTTAACCATTTCTTGTGCGTGTATTGTCTGGTTTTATGTTTTTTTTTCTATGTATATTAATAAAATTTTAAAATATTTATAATACAAAAACCAATCGTTGAGATTTACAAAATTATACGAAACGTGTTACAAAATATTAAAGACTAGAAGGTGATATATAAATATAATCGCAACCCTTAGGTACACAAGTATAGCTAGTATAGTAACACACGCATTGAAATTTAAAACGAAAATGTTTACGGATTGTTATCAATGTGTAGACAATTGAGTTTTTCAAAATTCCTATAGTTAATAACTTTGAATATAGTTAGAATTTCTTCCCCGCAATATTATGTCTCGTATATTATCGGTGAAACGTGTTTCGTTATTAAATAACGGTAATCTCCGCTGGTGGCGGATTCATCTTAGGGAGGGGTTGGCAATATTTTTTAATATATACAAACATACGTAAAAATTGTGATAGAAAGTTGACAAATGACCATTTTATTTATTTATTTATTTTTTTTTTCTGTTAATTTGCCATTTCAAAACGATTATTTCTCGATTATTTCCCGATAAAGCAATTACTGGACCCAGTACGCGCCTGAAAATAGCTACTTCTAGTTATTTTGATAGTAATGTAAAGCTATTTCGTAAATATAAGTTCTGACGACACTGGTCGATATTTCGTAAAGGTGCATTCACAACTCGCCGTGTCCATATGGCACGTCGTGTTATATACGTTTAGAAAAAAAAAAAAAAAGGATTTACGCGTATAATTCAAAATGTCTAGGGGGTGCCGTGACCCCTATATGCCCACCTTCCCTAAACGTCACACTTACTCTTCAGTGTTGCACGTTTCAGTAAAAACTAATTTCAAACACATATATTGTCGAACGTAGTATTCAATAAATACGTACTATTGCATTGTACGTATTACGATACTATTGGATTTCCTATACGGTGCGATGTTAACCGGAAAAACGATTTCAATACGTATATATATATATATATATGTATTTATACTGAGCACACCGCAATAAATTTCTATCAATTGTATATCGATAATAATTGTACGGCTCCTTCTGAGGTTTTTCTCTCGAGGTTTCTTCATATTTTACACGTACAGGTAATTGACTTTTGAATTTTTAGCTCCACCGCCCGTTTTTCGTGCCAATCACTCCGTACGTTTCGCACACACAAAATAATAATAATAATAATAGTGGTAATAGTCACCCTTGGCAAGAAGACGAAATTGATGAAAACAACATCCCCAACTGATGATTGTGGCGAGGTCGTGGGGAAGGGGAGGGGGGTTGTGGGAGGTAGTACAGGATGATAACTCGCCGTTTTACCGGGTACAGCTACCCCGTTTCCAATCAACGTTTTCGGATAGGGTGCGTTACGACATTGTATATATAAGGTTAACGAGAAATAACGACGCACGTTATATTATATAGACATTACGACCGACGGTGTCTATTGTTGCAGTAATAGAGTACCCGGCCTTTAATGCGCCTTTTCAAATGTAAGTTTCCATCCGAACGCCCCATACCTATATTATAACACTATATACACATACCGTCTCGACGCGAGGAAATCCGATAATTATTACTCGTATATACGCAACAACGTTGCCGTACAAGGCCCCACTGAAAGATGGCGTGGGGGGGGGGCACAGAGTAATAACGAAGGTGGGTTTACGGTGATTTTTGGGGGAAAATTTTTATGTGAACGACTTTTTTTGATTTATTTATATTTTTGTTTATTAGCCGTAATTCAATTAAAAAAAAAAACCGTATTCAATACCGTTTATTTCTCGATTTTCCACCCAAGGGCGCTGGACTGACCAAACAATTTGGGTAAGGAGGCGGCGAAATTATCTTATTGTCTTCACAGGACCGTTATTGTGCCTCAGCCCGGCCCTGCGCATAGTGTTATTATATACGGTGTACGTTATACAACGTCGTTATAGTGATGTGACGCTGACTTTGCAGTTGCGTTCCGAGTGCGCGCAGACGCGTCAAAATGACATGTGCACGAAAATAATACAACGTGCACAAAACAAATTTACCGGAATCGTTACACTACCTTTGACCCATACAGATCTCCGAAATTATCCTGCAAAATCTGTGTGTTTCCAGGATCAAATAAGTAGGCAATACATTTATTTTTTATTATTTTTTCAATCCTGGGATCGGCTAAACGATTGATGTTTCTCTCCATTTATAGTTCGATTAAGAATACGTGATACTCGTATTTGCTGTCTCCGTCTAGCCAATCGATAGTATACGAAACTTACGTTCGACATTTTTATTACAACTTAATAACTTAATAAAAAAAAAAACTAAATAATTTATAACTTTTTGGTTTTTTTTTAAATTTAAATTTTGTAAATATATATGTATTATGCTCGTATATACATACAACTATATATATATATATAATAATATGAGTAACGGTGACCTGTCCATAATTACTAATCAACACTCAATGTAAATATTTATACAATTAGAGACAAATAATAAAAACGTTAATGCTTATAAGATTAAAGTTAAAGCTATAAACGATGCAAGTGATTTAAATTATAATTAAGCATATAAAAAAAAAAATGTTTTATACCTAATGTATTCTTAAGAAACGATAAACACAGGGACAATAAACGACTTTTAGACAACCCGTGTTTCCGGAAAAATTTAAAAAGAAAGGTGATGCTGTACCACATGCACCGAATCACAAATCATTATTTCCCAGGTGTTCATCACATACTTCTTCATTTGGTAGATGATATACACTGTTTGTATTTTTATATATCTGTTGAAATATCTTGATCTATATCATTAGTTTCTCATCTAAAGATTGGATCAAACACTCATCCGAAATTCTTACCTCGATATATTAAAATAATATCAGCTCTTCTGTTGCGAGTAGCGCCATCAATATTTACTTTGCAATGGACCTTTTCAAAAACTTCATATTCTTTATCCCGAAAAAGATCTGATATTGCTGTTCGAACTTTATAGTTTCATTTTCAGCGAATTAAAAAAATTGTTCATTCTCAAAATATCCCTTGCTACAAAATATCATGTGTTGAAAATATCCTCATTAAAAGTATTCCATATTTAAAATATCCCTTACTCAAAATAATTCCATTTTATATATATTTTTGATTTTTTGATGATGTGTTTTAGATTTTGATTGAAGTTTTTTATTTTCACTTTATTTTGTGTGCCTATACAGTTTTTCAGGTAGAAGGAGTAGAGTAGGAATTTTGGAGTAAAGAGATTTCTAAACGCTAATAAATATTTCTTGTACTGTAATTATAATATATCTATGTCTTATATATTATATATACTATGTATTTAAATTAATGTTATTTTTTTAATTTAAAATAAACTGTTTGAAATAAATGTATTTCAATATGATCCAACTGATATACCTAATATTAAAAATATGATTATTTTGAATGGGGATATTTTGGATATCGGAATATACGTATTAAACATGAGATATTTTGAGAGTGCACCAATTATTATTATTAATGTCCTTAACAGCGAATTCACATTTACATTCGTTTATTCTGCGTATTCCCATCACTCCTACGATCATTTCTGACAGTAATTATACGAGTGAATTATGAAGACTCTCTTTATCGAGTGGATATGAATAGCTTCCATATTTTTCAGTGAATGTTTGCGACTAGGTCATTGAATTATTTTAAAAGGAATAGGGTCCAATGAATGTTTTGAATATGGGATTTTCATTGCTGTGAAGAAAATATGAAAAACGCGTGTCGGTAATATAAGACACAACTTAAAATATAAAATTTTAATCAGTTAGAATAAATCTTATTCAGTGTAATGTACTCTGATTCTGCAAAAACAAATGTTTGATAACTTTTAAGGTATTTTTAGATTCTGAGCGAAGCGAGAAATTCATTAGTTTTACGATAATGTGTTTTTTGTTTTTTGTCTGTACCCAAAAATTCTATAAAAAGAAGTACTCCGATCATTACAAGTAGTACCATTTTCTGGTAGCGAATTACATCTAGTTAATACTAATAAAAGGTAATTTTATTTTTTTTAAATATTTTGGATAAATACGTAAGTAAAAACTATCAAAAAATTAGCATAAAAATCGGTAAACTCGATTGTGGTCAAATTCTTCATGATTCCCAAAATATTAATACTAGTGGCTTGAAATTTATTCACAATAGACTTAACTTTAAGTATTAAATTTAATACAATACTAAAATGATGTCATTCGCACACCAAAAAATTAAAAATCAGTAGGTACAATAATTTGTAATAGCTATTTAATTTTTTCGAAAATATATATTATTTAGGTAAGAAATTTGTTTGAATTTCAGTAAAATAATAGATCTATAATTTGAAATTTTTACAAAAAATGTAAATATGTAAGTACATTATGAAGGAAAAAAATGTTTGAAAATTTTAAACATTTTTGGGCTACTAATAGCAATTTTCAATTTGAAACATTTAATTCATAATAGATATAACTTTTCTACTTTACAGAAGAATTCAATTTTACGCATTTTTATTTTTAAATATGTATTTTTTAATCAAAAAAATAATAGTGAAGTCAGAATTTAGTGGTTGGACTTGATTTTAAAGTTATATCAAATTTAAATTTAGCGATTTTATTATGTTTCTTTAATAGAATTTTTTTTTCTTTTTCTTAATAGTCATATGCAGTCTTATGGAAGCCAATGGTGTTTTCTTGCGTGAGGTCCTCGGATTGAATATCTTTACTTTCAAGTAATTTTTTGCACATTTTTCAACTTTTTCTGTTCATTATATTCTATAATACTATATTATTAGTATAATCTACATTCTACAGTAATTGTCAAGTATATCAACCAAAGCTTCGCTCAGAATCGTTTTTTTAGAACAAAATTATTTATCATTATTTTCAAATTCAATATGTCCGTGATCATTATCCTACTCAATGTGTGTGAAGTGCTTCTCGACTTTTTTTATTTTTTTTCTGTTGATCTCCAAAATTTGGTACATCATTTTTTTGTGTCCCGCAATGTATTATGAAAATATTTCAAATATCAGTTTAATTAAAACGTCACGATATACTCGTACAAAATATGTTGTCCAATCAATAATAGTAATAATGTGATTAGTAAAATACTGAAATATGTACATCGGTATATTAAATTTATTAATTGAATTTACACAATACACTGGTATCGCCACCGGAAGTTGTGTCTTTTGAAGATTTTTAAATTTCGAGTATGGAAAACGCATCAATATGACTGAATGCATTTTTATAATGTTTCTCAGGAAAGGGATTTAACGATTACCTACTTTTTAAAGATACCGTCGTTATTATAAATTAAAATGCAAAATGTATAGGGGTATTGAATGGTATACGAATATACGTATTTTTATCAATATTGTATCTCTCTTTCCTTTTATGTGATGTACATTTAGGCGACAAGTTTAATTTGTATATATATATATATATATATACAGGTATATATATATAATCTATATACAGAATACACTGTACAAAAAGCTAAATAGTAATAATGTAGTATATAGTTTTTAATTTATTTATATTCGAATTATCAATTAAAAAATAGCTAGGAAATAAATGATAATGCCTATAGACGATAAAAACAATTTCCAAATATTCACTATACCGTTTTATTGGTTTCCCAAAAAACTATTGAGTAGGTATTACCTTTTTAAATGAATAAATGTATATTATATATTTGTATTAATTCGTTTAGTATACCAAAACCATTTAAGACATTCCAACATTAGACATTGAATGTTGTTTACTTCATTTTCTTTTCAATAAATCGATACATCTTATAAAAAAAAACTCATTTATTTACTCCGCTTTAATTCATTAATTTCCCTTTCATTGAGTTTAATTTTCATCTTTATTTGAAGTTTGCCGTTCATTTACCCTAAGATATTCTCACTATCTATAAGTATGCTATTTTTATATGCCTACTAAGAAAATATTTTCCCATTATAAAATGAATACTTTGATCACGGTTTTTTAATAATTATTTTAACTTCGAGAAACAAAATAGATTTATAATCAATTCATAAATATTATATAAATTAGTTATATCAATACTAAAAACAAAATAGTTAAACCATTTAATTTTAATCATTTTAATCACATAATATGATAGGTATTATGTATAATTTATCTAGATATATAAAAATAAAAATTAGTGCCTACATTATATTTAAAACATTATTATTGGATATTATTATTCTTTCGATAAGTCCATAAATATGTATAACATCGTTCAATAAAATATAATTTTTGAGTTCGATCTACGAGTAGATTACATTTTTTAACAAATTAATATAAGTTTATGTGAATAGCTTATAGAGGTTTACTAACAATTTCATTCATAACGTTATGAATTTTTTAAGAATTATTATAAGTCATTCAACAATTATTATTTTTAATAAATCATCTCTATGTAAATAAACTATATAATTTTCATTATTTCTAAAAGCATACTTGAAAACCGTGACCATTTTTATTATTGACTAATAAATCAATATTTGTATAGATAATGTGATGGAACTAGGTAAAATATGACCCGCTGTCAATTCAAATGTATCATCGTAGTTTCCCAATCGATCGTAAGTACCACCTCATCAAGTCTGTTCACCCGTAAGATTGTCTTCCCGAGTTAAATAATGAATATGCATTGCAAATAAATCAACGCGTTTAATAACGGTTTAAATATTTTCAACACACTATATTCGAGTGAGTCATTCAAAGATATAAAAAGTACTTATTGTTATTAAGTTTTTTTATAGAATAAAATTCTCTTCTCTGTAGAAAAACCCTACATTGGTATTATAATCAAATTTTGAAAATTACATTTAAAAAAATTATTTTAATATAATTTTTACAGTAAACGGTCAAAGTTAGAGACAACCTAAAGCAATATTATCGATAATATGATTTGTTAAAATATACAATAAAATAAAACTTTTGTATAATATAATATGAAATTACAAATACGTTTTAAAATTGAATTCAAATTGAATAAATTTATCGTTACAAGAAGTGCTGGACATCTATTCCAGATGAATGTACAAAATTTAAGGTATGAGTATTGTGGAGTGTGAATTCTGACAAAAGTTTGTAATTAAAATTAGACATAACAATTTCTCTTAATAAATATATTAAAGAAAATTTATCTGAGAATTTTCTATGTAGGAACAGTATGAAAATAAAGTATAAATGCGTTGGATAACTAGCTCTATAATAACTCTCAATGAAAATAAATATCGTTTAAAAATAATATTATTTATACTAAAAATGGGACACTGTAAACTCCCCATAACTTAATGTTGTGTAACGAACCTCGAGATTTAATGTTATTGTTTCTATTGTATCGAATCCCAACACATTCCTTCTTTAAACTTTCCATCATAAATAATCGAAAAGTTGTTAATACATTCCTTGTAGAAACAAGTATTGCACAGTGTAATGAATTAAAGGGAATTTTCTCCGTTCCGATCTACCTATTATGGAAGAAATCCTCGAATTCTTATCATTTTTCGTCTAGTACTCTATACCCTCCTTTTTTTTTTTTTTTTTACCAAATAATCACATGAGTTTATAAAAAACTATAAACTCCACATCGTCTTTGATCTTTCTTTTTTCAAGGATTGGCATCAACTAGTTAATAAGTTAAAGTTAAGTTTGTGTTAATGTATTAACTTAACTAGTTAATTTTATTAACTGCATACTTATCAGATTATATAGCTAAAATATCTATGAATAAGTTATTGTCTAGTTCAACGGTTGCTAAACGTTTTTGGTTAACGCCTCCCTAAAAATAAAAAAATTTTCCCATTGTCCCATTTTTAAAGTTGAAAAAGTCGTTCAAATACAGATGGTGGAAATTATTCCGTAGACAGAAAAATATATTATTATTATTTTAGATTTGAAAGAGAAGATAAACCATTGCATTAGAAAAACGTGTATGTGCAAATTCGGCATAAAATTACTTTCGGAAAGTTAATAAACATTTTTTGTCAATTTCGATAGTTTTGCTATATGCTTTCAAAAAATTATCAGAAATAAAAAATTACCTCATTAAAGTACTAATTAGATTATATTTCCTATCAATTTACCCGACAGTTTTTACTCAACTTCTTCTACCCCCAAAAATGAATGTATATAGCTATATAAAAATATTAAATTGAATTTTTTTAAAAAAAAAACAGTCAAAAAATTTTGAAATCATCATCGCATTAATATAGTAGTATATGTGTATATATATTGTGTAAATGACAAGTTTCTGGATTGATTATCAATAAGTTTTAAGAATCAGTTGAAATATCGATTAACTTTTCTTCTTCTGTATGTAATTTAAGAAAAAAAAAATTCACACCTCCCTTGTTAAGTTAAGTACTTGCGATTCCCAAGGGAGGTACGTCGCACAGTTTGGGAACCACTGAGTTAGTTAATATTTTTATACAAAGTTAAGTTAGGTTTTTAAACTTAAATTGTTTTGAATATTCATCATAAATAATAGTAATATAGTAAGTTATGATAAACATAAAATAGAAATATAATTTGTATTACCATCAATTCTACAAAAATGAGTAGTTATTCTATTTGTGTGCTTCATACAGAATTTTTATTTAGTTAAATATAATAATTATTATTTGAATACTATATTTAACAATGTATCTACTGTTCATAAATCATATCTATCTATTTTTGTCTAAATTAACTATTATATATTTTAATTTTAAATAAAAAGATAATTTATTTTAACAAAATTGAAAATTTAACAACAAAGATAAAAAAAAATTCAAGTTATTAACTTTTTGATTGACAGAGTTAAGCCAACTAAAATCTGGTTTTAACTTTAACCAGTCAAATCATAAGTTCATTAACTTTTGCCTTGTAACTGTTCAAAAAACCGTTCTTTTAAACTTGATTTATGTAGTTATTTTTTTTCATTAACTTCTCCCATTCTTGTTTCTTAATCGTATAAAAAAAAATGTACATTTCCATTACCAGTACCAGTCGGATTTCTGTTTTTTTTTTCAAATATAACATTATACACAATTCTAAAATCAATAATAGCCATCCTGCACCTATATTACCACACATTATACTTCGGGCAAATACGCAAATACTTTACGGCTATTGAATTTTCTTGAACAGTTTCCGACTTATTCCGGTGAATAATAATTCAATTACGGGTCTCGAGCAGTCGACAATGACATAGGAGTGTATAGTTCGGCAGACGGGGTCCCGCAACCATTATGTAAATCCCGTTCTAATAGAAACACTATAATAGGCTTTGTCATATAAATTGGCATTTTCACTCTGTCGACTTTGGATCGACCGGCCAGAAAAGTTAAGGCTCTACAATCAAGATAAAAAAAAAAATAAAAAAATAAAAAATGAAAAAAAAATAAAGTACACAACATAATAATATATTTTATATACAGTATACGCACGTACATGTATGATTTTATATAATACATACTATAATAATAACAATAATAGGTTTAAACGGCACGATCCTTATTAATCTCAACTTTTACAATCTCCTTACCAGACTTTTCATTATTTATTATTCGATTATCGTTTATAATTTCAAACTATTTCGGTAAGTATATAATGTGCTGCTAGCCCCTAAAACTGTGTGTAATACGAACATTTTAATGTGTAGTACGAAATTAGCAATTGTGTGTTAATCTAATTAGCCAATTCTGCATTTCTAAAAAATTATAATGTTGACGAGAAAAATAAAAAGATTAAAGAAAAAATAGATTAAACGTACAAAAATCAGAATATTACATAGGGTGTAATATGCGTAAGTTTAATGATGACTACCTAATAATAATCCTTTGATTTTTTTGAAAATTCGTTAAATCCGGTAAAGTCACGAAATATCGAACAATATAAACATTTTATGTATACATGTATATATCACTTAGTAGAAGAATAGTATAAAAATGAATGAGATTAAATGTAATAATTGTATTTGTATTAAAAATTTAGTAGGTATTTATAGTTACAAATTTATGATTAAATGTCTATAGTTTTACATTATTCGGGATAATGAGAATTTATTATAGTAAATGAATTCCTAAACATCATATGGACATTCGATATAGCTCGTTTTTTGCTTT
Organism: Pemphigus obesinymphae; assembly: GCA_025469235.1. Lineage (NCBI taxonomy): Eukaryota > Metazoa > Arthropoda > Insecta > Hemiptera > Aphididae > Pemphigus > Pemphigus obesinymphae. The sequence continues at coordinate 32,172 of JAIPRL010003370.1, read as the reverse complement.
TTTCAATTCCAATATATTATTGTTATTTCCATTAGGTAATAGAAGACAATACAATTATTTTTGTTCTTTTATCGAGAATAAAATTTCAAATTTTAATCCAGTTAAATATATTCGTATTTTTTATGGCAAATATAAAATTTTCATTTCAAAAATAATACATTTCATTAATAATTCAGATAATAATCAGATTATATTCAGTGTGTATTAAATAGTTTTTTTACAAATCTGTATATAATTAATTTAAAGTCAATTATCAATTGTATATTTATTTTCAATTTCTCCATACATTACATAAATAAATATAAGTAGGTGTAATATAAAGTTTTTTTTTTTTTTTATAAAAACCTGCAATAATTTTTCTCCTTAATGAATGTTGTTCAGATTTTCTAGCAATTATAATATTGTTCGTAAAATATTTAATGAGTTTTTGATGAACTAAATATGAAAGTAATATGCACTTGATTTATTTGAAATTCCTATGGCAAAACGTGTTATTCGCTAAAATTATAAATTATAATAATTTCGACGTATTGCATTTTTTCATTTTCACAATTTATTTTTCAACATAATTATTTTATTTATATAGGCACTGCACTAATAATTTTTTAAAATATTTCAATCGAATTATTTAGCTATATGTATATCAAAATACTAACATTTTCGAAACAAAAACCCGATACGATAAACTATGTATTAATTTCACTACCGAGCAATAGGAACTTTTGTTCGAAGAAAGTGTTTAATTTGAAGTAAACAGATTTATGTTTGTCAGTTCAGTGAATCATGTTCGCTCCGACAGGATCGAATTATAAAAAGTGAAAACAAACATAATTTAAATTGTATATACTACAATACACTTTGTGCAATACGAAATAATATGAATGATACGACATTGAAAATTGTATGAATAGTAAAAATGTATTGTTCTTGGTTGGATTAAATTTCACTTTTGAAAACATTTTATTTTGATTGCATAATTTTTTTTAAGTTGAACTATACTACCTATAGGCAAATAATAAATCGATTTTTCAAGAAAGTAAAAATCCATCAATTTTATTAAATTAACCATACAAGATGAATACACAAGATATGAGATCGAATTAAATATATTTTATATGAGAGAAAGCTTTCTAGGCTTAAAATTTTAGTTATAAAATTATTACAAATTTTAAATAATATTAAAAATACTCAAAAGTTTCACGTACTAGACTATCTATATTAGAAGTGAATATTTTACACAAATTTTACTCTTAATTGATATTTTTTTAGAATTTCTCAGTGGTTTTCGTGAAAATTAAAAAAAAACTCAAATACACTATTCGAGTTAAATACGTAATTTTGTTATTTAGAGTGGAGTAATCGCTCCCGAAATTTAAATAATAATACAACAACTAGTTTTATATTTTAAATAGAGCATATCATAGAAACTGAGGAGTCGATAAAGGTATACAGTATAGGGTATAGACAGGGGTATAGAACTATCAACTGAATGAACTGCGCTTCGAGTAAAACCCCTCAAAATGAGTACCTGAGGTGCTCAGGTACCTGTAAAAATAGAATAAACAAAAAAAGTGTATTAGGTGTGGAAGAAAATATGAATTTTTCACTTATTTTTCCAGGATACTCGTGATAATTACACCTGTTTTCACATTTTTTTTTTTTTTTTTAAATGATAACAATTAGAATATTCATGGATTTTAGGTAATATGGTATAGTTTTTCTTTCAAAACACCTATTTTTGCAACTTGTCACTTCTTATCACATTTTATCTGAGTATTTAAATAGGCAGCAGTTGATATAGGTGCAGTCCATATTTAGTTAAAGTGTCTGGATGAAGGAAACAGTTTGGGTGTTTTCAATCACCTTTCGACATTTCATGATGATTTTTTCATTATCGATTAAAATATTTTATTTTATCGATTATGAAACGATTAGTAATACCACTTAAGCATAACTATTATGTAGATAATATGTTGTATTTTTGAAAATAATAATCAGGAAACAATTGTACACGTTATTCATATTGCGTTAGGTATACAAACAAATAGCGTGTTTTTTTTTTCTAAATTAAAATGTATTATTGAAGATTATTACACCGATAATAAGAATCTGAGGACGTCATATCACCTTCTTTGGGCTTTTTTTCTACGGATTTGTAGTCAAGTTTACACGAATGATCTTTTTTTTTTTTTATGGCGATTTCTCAATGTTTGGGAAAATATCACCCCTTCCCCCAACCCTCTAATTTTCAAATTTCGAGCACGTCATTGCCGGGAATGAAAGCGTCTGGTCACTTGGCCGTGACAACCGCCGCCAACGTCGTCGGGCTTTCCAGAATCTTTGGCCGGCCGATCGCAGCTGATAAAAACACAATATTATTATTATTATTATTATTATTTTTTTTTTTTTTCTAAGACCGACTATATTATGCGAACGGCAGCACTATATAATAAAAACTTATTTAAAATCAGAGGCTTTCGTTTTCGGAATCCGCCAAGATGACAACGTCCGATAGTGGCGCTCAAAGCCCTTCGGCCGTATTGTTATGCCAGTCATCCCGACGGTCCTTTTTCCTCGTCCTTTATTTCTCTCTCGTTCACTCTTGCTCCCTATCCGTGCCGTCGTTAAGTCTCCCATACGTTCAGCTTTATATACGAGTAACTCCTTCGCATTTTAATGTTTTCGCTATTTTCTAATATAATATCGTATACACTAATATATATATATATATACTATATACATATATAATGTGCACACGCGCGCGTACGATCGTATTCGATAATCCGGTCAGTGTCGTATGCGTTTAAAAGCCGGTGGTGATCTTATCACTGCACTTCTGGGGCCGGGACGAGTGTAAAAGTCATACGTCATCTTCCCTTTTATTTTTAATAATGATTTTTTCGACTCGCGGCCTTACCGCTACTCTTACGATGTAACGACTAAGTAATTTAACGAGTAGTTTTTTTTTTTTTTTTTTGTCACGACGACCGCGCACGTTACGCTCACGAGCTTACGTTTTTCGGGAAAATGAAGTAAAATATTTTCATCGCGTCAAACGACAATAAACATAATACACTACCCGATATAGTACCCACGGTGTATTCGACGGCGGCGGCTCGTGGACTTTGAAAGTGGGAGGGCGATTAAAAACTATTCATTTTTGAAAAGCATAGTATACAATAATAATTGTGTATCAATTTAAATGGTTTTATTATTATTAAACAAAAATAAAAATAGTAAATATATAAAATACGTTTTACAAAAACCGAAAATCACAAAATAATAAAACTCATACGTTTTATGCTAAAAATTTAAGCGTCTATCTTTCGTTTCACTAAACAGCTGGTCTTTACCAAGTTGTTTTATTTAAATTTTCTGTAAATATGATACTGAATTTTTATCTACTATATTATAATAATTAGATATAATCTGTTATATAATATACACCAACACCAATAATAAAAAAATTAATTAAATAAATAAATAAAGAAATATAGAAATTACAGAAATGTGCACGTGTCACAAACCCGAACACAATAAATACACTTGTAATATACACATTATTCCGTGTTGTTTCGTAGTCCACATGCATGTCGGGCGACAATTCGTATCGCTCCGGCGGCCGCATTATTACCGAATCGCCCCTACTATGTTTTTGTGTTTTGATCGTATAGTATTATGACGCGCGGTCGTTAACGTCGCCCCAGCGCCGAGCGCTGTGCGTTACTCGATATCCGCGGAAATTAATAATAGCTGGTACCTATTTCCAATGGCATTAACTAGTTAAAAAGTTAAAGTTAAGTTAAATAGTTAATTTTTGTTTAACTTTTAACTCAACTAGATTATTAATTTGTTTATTAACTAATTAGCTTAACTAGATTAAATTGCCATTGGCTTAACTTAACTTTTAATTGTTAATTTTTATAATCATTTAGTTAAGTTAACACGTAAAAGACAAGAAATTGTATCATAGTACCTACAAACTTGTAACTAGTACATAGTATTAAAGACCAGTGGAAATTCTATTCTTAAATATTTGAATAATTTAAAAAAAGTCTTAAAATTCAAGACATAAATGTTAAATGAAAAAAAAAAAAACTTATTTTTAACTGAGTTAAGTTAATATTTTTTCAATTTTAACTTTTAACTTAATCAGTTAAATTTATTTTTGGTTAACTCTTAACTTTTAACTGAAGGCATTTAGGCTAACTTAACTTAACTTAACAAGTTAATTTTTTCCATTAACTTGCTCACCTTTGCCTATTTCAACCGTACTATTTTTATTTATTATTACCTACATATATTTTTAAACTCTGATTACCTTATAGTGTTTTCATTACAATGGAAAACAATTTTTACTTTCAATAATAACGTTTTGAAAATGCATTAGGTACAATGTAAATATAAATAATTGTTAATATTTAAATCAATATCTAACTTGTTAATAAGTAATTTGCTACAATTTTAGAGGAGGGACGCCACGTCGCCCCGACACACGAGCCGCCACTGGTGTTTGACTATTTTTGACGTAAGAACTAATGTCACGTTACTATGTATATTGATCTCTACAGAACAAAATCGTTCGTTTCGTGATTTCGCTTTACCATAGTATGAGTAGGTGTACTCTTTATATAGATTTGTAAATTTTTTGCACCAATTCGTGTTATTATTTCGTAGTACGTAGTATGTCTACTGTCGAGTCAAATATAATTGATAACTAATGAATTACGAACATGAAAAATATGTTGTATCATTAGGTATTTTTCTTCGTTTTCAACAGACCTAAATAAACGGTTTTAGTGATAAAATCAACAATATCTATCATTAAAATTGATATTGAATATTATTACTTCACTTATTTTCGATGTTTTTTTTTCTTCAAACAAACTTATTTACGAAAAACGATTTTCTGATTCTTTTTCGAATACCGTTCGATATAGTATTGATTTCAGATTTTTAAGCGACCGTAGTCGACTCCATATTAGGTGGTATATACGATTATTTTAAACCTCGCGGTACATATGTAAAATCTGGAAACAAAATGCCAGTTGAATAAACATACTGCAGCGATACGGGACGTGAAATAAATTTTCTCTTAACCGGAAACACCAACATATTTAATTGAATTCACAAGGTTATAATGTTATTATCATACGTTCCATCGAATTTAAGGTCGTAAATATAATTTTTTTTGTGTATAAATCACCATAAAATGTTATATGGCGTACGATAAATTAAAAAAATAAAATAAAATACATTGTAACAAAAATACGAGTATCAATTTGAGTCATTGACAAATTAGTCACCAACGAGTAAACACGATAAAGTTCTAATGTGTTATTTAGCGCGATATGACTCGATAAAAAAGTAACTATAGGTACTCGTTTTATCCAATAATAATAGTCAATACATTTATCTAGATTATATTATATTATACATAATAGGAAATCCTAATATATTACGTAAACACGTCGCTTTTATATCGAATACAGTGTAACGTGACGTTCAAAGCGGAGTACCTACCCACCTGCAATAGTTTAAAATTCAAAAGACTTTCGGCTGTTCGGTCGTATATAGTAGGCATTCCACAAGAGTATCAGCTTTTATATTATATTATATTTCGTCGTATGAAACGATTGGATTTTGTAAATATGTTCACGTATACCTAATGATCAGAAATATATATATATATATATAATTTAAACCCTTATATTCATATTACTCGTATAATATATTGGTTTACGTATTTTTTCATATTTTAAAATATATGTGCACTTACGTACAATAACCTTACATACATTAACACTGGGTAGACGTCATTAAATTGACTATTTTTATGTAATATTATGCGTAGATATTATATTGTATAATAATAATATATTATATTCCAGTGTCGCGTACTCAATATATACCTATATATCACTCAAGCGTCCGATCTATTCGCTAAATTCGCTCGGTCAGAATCAACGACGTAAAATATATTTTTATTTCACACTTAAACGCTATTTCATACGCACGACATACATTTTTACTACCTATTCCTGATATTAAATTATGTGTTTTTACATATAAGTCCGTATTCAGAACGACACTTAATACACCTACAATACGTATATTAATATTATTAATTTAATGAATCTAATTTCAAATTCATTGATTTTTATAGACTCCGACTAATATGTATTATGGGCAGTGAAGATATATCTTTTAAAAGAATAGCATAGGCTAAAATATGCATTTATAAAATGCTCAAATAAAAGCCCAATAATGTGCCTTTGGCTTTTCATATACTACATAATATTATTACATAATATACAAATTCACGTAAATCATTTATGTCCCAAACAAATATATAGGAACAATGAAGGTAGTTGAGTATTAATATATTTTACCTAAATTTATCAAAACGCGATATTACAGAGTAATTTTCAATTATTTTGACCTAAAACTGCATATTATGCACACGCCAATATTGCCTTCTACTACACGACCTTTCGTTAGATTACAACGATTTCATATTAAACAATAGTGTGTTTTGAGACCAAAATAATAGGGTACTTAAAACTGTGTGGGAGAGAACTGCGTTGCGTTTGCTGCCGAGTTTTAAAAGAGCTTTTTGTTGACATCGAGACTATGCATATGCACATTTTTATAATTTACTTATAAAAAAACAACCACAAATAAAGATCAAAATAAGGTATATTAAATAATAAAACGAGCATAGAGATAACGTCAAGTCAAAATATGTGCACGTGTATTACGTTAATTGGACATTAAAAGGGGGTTATTGAACATGGGACTTTACAAGGATTTTACAAGACGCGTACAATTTACAAATACCAAATAAGATAGACATTTCACTATATCAATAATAATATAAAATATAGACTATTTATGTTAGATAAATGTTAGATAAAATAAGACTATATAGTATTTTTCAATATAACTTATATAAATTTATAATTAATTTACCTATACAATTATACGTATGAATAACGTTATCTATATATATATTATATATATATAGTAATTATAGATTATAGTAATTATTTTTTATATTTTAAATAAAAGTTCATTATGCTCATTACAAATTAATATTTTTAATTTAAAAGCCAAGATCAATCATTGTATTCAAAAGATGATTCAAAGCAAAGTTCGGTATAATAATATAATTTTAAAAAGTCTGGTCAATAGAAGTTGGAAATATTTTACTCGACGGATAGGATACTAGTGGTAGATATAATGATTTTGAAAGCAATAAATAATTGATTTCTATAAAACAATTTTGATCGGAGCTCGGTGTTATAATATTTAATATTATTTTTTAAATAAATAACTATTGCTCTTTAAATAACCAACAATGTATCCAAAAATTATATACTGTATAAAAAGTAGTTTTTCTTTACGCTTAAGCAAATTACTGGGAAAGTCAAAAAATAACCTGTTGAATATACCAACTAAAATCAATTTGCCATCATTATTGTACAAACTGAAAAATCCTTATTCAACATCTTCTGGGTGAAAAATTGCTTGCAGAAAAATAAAAAATAAATAAAATAACACTACATCATTGTAAAATCAATAAATTTTTTTCGCTTTACTCAAAATGTAAAAATGAAAACAAATGTTAGAAGTATTACAAATGTTACAAATGTACCTATTTTAAAATAGATAAATATGACAATTTTATTTGTTATTTCTCCAAAATTTACAAAATATTTTCGTTATAAAAAGTAGTTTTTCTCTACGCTTAGAAAATAGTGGAAAATCAAAAAATTGCTTTTCAAAATATCAACTAGAAATAATTTTCTATCAAAAATATCATTTACTCCAAAATTACTACTAGACTCATTTTGATTAAAAAATAACTAGCAGAAAAAATGTTTTAAATAACTATTGTGAAAACTCGCTTTGCTTAGAATCTAAAATGAAAACAATTAATACATTTCCATTACATTTGTATATTGATTCAACAGTAAGACAAAGGAGCGCTCTTCTGACTTCCTAATCTATATAGTTTGATCATCATAGCGAACGATAAATAAAGTCTCAATCTCTGACCGCATTATTGCCTTTGTAAAATATACAGTGGTTAGAGTAAATATTCTAAACAGTCCAGTTCTCCAATTTTGGTAGAATTAATTGTAACTTGAAGAATCGATTAACTGTTATTTCGTCTATTATATATTATATTCTCGACGATGTCTTAGAGATAGAAATTTATGATATGTACTTAATTATTTCAAATCATGTTTATATTGTATTTTTAATTCAATTTTAAAGCATAAATTGTGCTCTACATCCTATCAAATATGTAAATATAGATTTTCTGTGGATTTTTTTTTTTTTATCAAATTTCGAAATAGATTCGGATTTATTTTCAACTATAAAATATTCGACAATTACACTTACTTTCTTTATTTTATATTATCTACTCACGAAAGCAACTAATACTTATTTTTTTAAAGACACAAATATATTTACACTAATACTACAGCTGGTACCATATTATAATAATAATATAGCATCTATAATCTATATTATACTTATGTATGAGCAAAGGTGCGCAAGTTAATGTAAAAATTAACACAAATAACTAAAGTTAAATTCACCCAATTTAAATTAAATTAAAAATTAACGGTTAACCTATTTTATGTCACGATGAGTTTTTTTTTTTTATCAATTATATTTCTCATGTAAAATTTTTGTACTTTAGGGACATAAAATAATTTTTATTGGATTTATTTTAGTTGTTTTAGTTTTTGAGGAAAACGACATGTATACATGTATATGCGTACAGAACTATAGGAAAATATCTACGCATAAGTTTTCGGTGAAAATCATTCTAGTCGTCTAGTCTAGTCTGTATATCCAAAAATCCTTAATCCAAGATTTATAATAGGTTTTTTAAACGTGGATTCCTAGAAATTTCATATAAAAATATTTTAAATAAATAATCGATACTGACTATATAATATCAGGGTGCCGTTTATTTTTATACGACAAAATCAAATGTAAATTGAAAATTCTAAAAATCATTCGGTGCACAAGTGATCGTCGAACCGGCTGATGAAGATTTAGTTTAGCGTAAACCCATTAAAAGCTCGATTATACCGTCAATAGTTAACATATAGTTCGACTGCGTTGTAGTTGAAATATATAAATGTGTGAAATTAGTTTCTATATGCACATTATCCGATAACACGATTTCGTCGAAAAGAACTTTTTCCCTTTGTTTGCCCACTGCATTATAGGCAAATCCGCGATATGTACGACACAATGTTCTTTTGAGGACGTACCTATATACCCGTGTTGTGGAAAGTTATTTATTGTTTTCGAAAATGAGTTTCGCACTTTCCTGCACCAAACAACCCTCTTCCAACATCCCTATATCCGTATTCGAAATTATGTTTGAATATTAATATTCACGTGGGTGCGGATCCTTAGAGCTGAAAATTTTGTACGCAATCTTCTTTTGTGGTTGTCGTCACCACGTTCGAAAATTAAGTTTAAAATTTTAAATCAACCCGAACGCAATACAGTTTTAACACGTAAATGTGTTCTTACGACTGGAATAAAGCCAATCCAACAATGTCTTGAAACTAATAAAGCAATAATGGGACGAGTAACCAAAAACATAACACGAATAAAACAGAACATAACGAGCACATCTAAAACGATATATTCTGATATATTTAAATGTAGCGTTTACAACAAAATACAGTAATAACTATATAGTCTATAATATATAATGTATTTCTATCTTTCTATCTTTTATCTTTATACCGTTTCAAAAATTATACAATAATAATAGGTACATCCCTAGTAGCAAAAATACTTCCGATGGACGTCCATTATCATTCCCAACAAGACTATAGGAATATCCAGGGAAGTTCCAGCGATGGTCATTGGATCCTAATAGGAGGTCATGTGGCCATCCATTAAAGCGAGGAATGTCCGCATCCAAATACCTTCCCGAAAAGACTTTAGTAGGAATTCCATATAGGCATGACATAGGATGTCCATTGGAAAACACTTATCCAATAGAATTTAATTCCCAAAAACCACTGTATGACTTCCAATGGAAGTCCATTGCCAATTCTAGTTATAACTTATACCTTCCAGCAAATGTTCTGTTTACATCCCAATTTGGTTCAAATATAATGCATGATATATATTATATTATTTATAATAACATAATATTATATATATATATATATATATATATTTTTTTTTTAAAATTAAAGAATTATTTAATATTTTATCCACAACTCCTTCTCTATAAATTCTTTGAAATCTAGTATCTACATAATATCTCAATCCAAACTATACAAGAAAATTAGCTTTTCTTTAGGTAAATACGAACAAAATTAGTAAGAAATTTATTAGGATGTGAAAATAAAAATATTTGAGTAATAAAATATATATAATAATTAACTTTATATCATAGATTATATTATATTGATTACAATAATATCCGTGATTATATTTATATATAGTCAATGATAACATGCAAATTTTCGGGGTAAACAAATATTGTATCAAATCTGAGGGCATGCAGGTTGTTGGTTCCATATATAGTACTCCGTAGTATCGTAATTGGACATATTATGCAATTGAGAATATAAAATTCCTACCAAGGACTTCCAATGGAAGTTCAACGGATTATAATCAGGACTGTTCCTATCAAGAACTCTTCTGGAAAGTTCCATTGGAAGGCACGTGCTACTAGGGATAATAATATGTGTATTATAATCAGTGGCATCCACGTCATTTTTTTTATTTAATATTATAACGTGCACATTGCACACCTATTTATTTTCAAGAATTTTTGTTTGGTATTCCTCATTAAAATGTATAAATAAATACGAAGAAAACGTACTCGAAAAAATATGTTTAATTATGGACTTTTTGATTTTACTCTATATACATATATACGTCTTACACTAGTGTGCATATTGTACTCTGAATATTATATATAAATAAAATCATCGAAGTTTATAAGTCACCGTTCAAAGATTTCCTTTAATTTAATAAAATGTACTGTTCGTAATGTTGTTATAATATATGCTTTATAATCATACAAGGTTGTTAAATGATACGTGCGTTAAATTTTTTACATAATTTATGTAATATTATAAAGACTTTTATCCAAGTATATCATTTTGATGCGCAAATATTGTTGTTTTTATTTTTTTTTTCAACATATAAGACGTGTGAATTAATGTCATTTCCTAAGGTTACGGGTGACTTCGAGACACTTTAGTGGGAATCTAAAAGAGGAAAAAACCATCTGAAAAGTTATTGGCAATTTCAACAAACGCATATTACACGTGTGTACATAGTGAAAATTCACCATTACTCAAGTAGACGTACTCAAGGAATATGAAAAAAAAACCAAAATTGTTTTAACGTTTTCCATAGAACGAAATAAAATCTATTTATTTTTAAATCGTGTTCAAAACGCAACGCCAAGGTCAACGCAGTCATTCTCAGGGCCGAAGTTTTATAATCATTTTGGCTTTTATAAATTATTATAGGAGTCAACACACACACACACACACACACACACACATATATACACACATATCGTAGATTTCCCCCATGCCAAATTCAACCCTCTCGTTTTAAAAATGTCCACCCGATAAAACACATTCAATCAGCAGTGTATACGTTTGTTATTTTAAATAATGAAAATTCCGGCCATTTAAAATGGATATTAAAATAATCAATATCCCGAAGAGACGCGTATAAATTAATCCCTTTAGTAGGGCATTTATGTACAACTTGACTCGTTTATAACACAAAAACGAAATGAATCAGGAAATAACGACAATTTATTTATATTTACATTTCTTAGTCACCTAAAAATGGTTGCTACCGATAATAATTATATCGTCAATATTATATAAATCGGACTCGGAAGTTGATGCATATTTGCATATAAATTCTGTTTAGTCCTATCAAATTATATAGCTGGTTATATCTATACAGATACGCTACAAGACTTTATAATTATTAAAAATAATTTTAATAATAACATAATTTATTATTTAATAATAATATATAATATAAATAATATTAATTTCTTATCATTTCATCATATTATAATGCCAAGAATTTATTTGTAATCTCTGCCTAGTACCTATATTTATAAAAATTATTGTATAATTTTTATCATATTAAAAATTTTAATAGCATTTAATAATTTTATACATTCAAGCACATTTTATTTATAACTACCTTATAATATACGTATTTCAATCAATATGTTTTCAAATTACCTTTTCGTTCTATGAAAAATAAAATACTATAAATATTATGCGTAATTTAATTGCAAAATAAACCTATATTATATTATGTTTATATAACATTTTTTATTGAAGAATTTTCCATAAAAAAAATATATAAAAAATTAATACTAGGTAATAATATTATACTACGATCGTTATGAAAGTCCGTTCAGTGTATTTACTTTGTAAATATGTGCAACTTTTTTTTACATATAAAACAATTTTTTTATATGTTAAGTTAGCTATTTATTATTTTTAGATTTTATAATTTAAAATATAGGTAGGAAGAAACTTTTAATAATTTACAAGACTTAAACGAGTAAAATCCAAAATTAGATTTTTAATAATAATTTTTTTACTTTTTACGTCAAAAGTTGTTTGATTCATTATTTGAGTATAATGAATATTATAGAAATAAACTGAGCCAATAACGAAGTAGTTTTTCAAACAACCCTTTTCTGAATGACATTTTGTAAAGTCAAACTTTTATTTTCAATTAGAATATGGATCAAATACATAATGAGATGTTCTACTACGTGTCTGTCACAACACTTCATTTCTGTCATAAACAGATAATCAAAAACTATAGGTTAACCGATTAATCGAAACAAAAGTTCAGATGATTGATGTTTAACTTGAAATCTCATATTAATTTTTTCTTAATATCAACATATTTAAATTATTGACTTTTATTTAACCATATATAATACTTAGTAAATACATATACTCAATTTTAAACTACTTATAACATATCTTTTTACTAAGAACATAAATAGTATAATGTGAAAAAATACTTGAAGCCATGTGTTTCGAAAATTGAAATATTTAGACGTGAAATCAAAAATATTCTCCATATATCTTATGAAATACCTATACTATATTGTGAAACATTTATTATACATTTTAATTGTTATATACTGTATAATACCGAACTTTCATAAACCACAAATTAATCACTTCCACTATCCAATTCCAACCTTTTAGAATAATTTTTGACTATACGAATAAGGTTTTTAAATACTTTTGGGAAATGTATGATTACTAGCTAGATTTTTTATTTCTGATCTTAGGTTCCGAAATATTCATGAGATATATAAGAATATTATCAATACTACCATGATAAAAAAAGCTTTATCATTACTTTATGTTTATACCATGATCATTAGATAATTTTCTTTTCAATGCACATTACACACATGCGACGACTTTTCTATATCGTAATAAAATTCACATTTACATAACGGTAATAGTTACCTATCGCGCATTTGGAATCATCTGGAAAATATGTATAAAAAGAAACATTAATGAGAATATTTTTAAATTTTTTTCATACCAGCATAATATAAAATGTCTATTTAATAAATTTGCTAATAATAATGTATTAATACTCGTACACTACACTGAACCAAATATCATTGGTAGAATTAACAATATGCAATAATCAAATTTAGTTAAATTAATAAACAATGTATTTACAATAACAAATTAATTTTGTACATTTCACAAAATATATAAGTTATAGTTTAATAAAAATAATTTGTAAAATTAATACAGATTTTGTTATTATAATAAAATATGTTATTAAATTGAAAAAAATATTCTGTTTTAATTGACTATTTTGATTAACAAATAGACGTTTGTTCTATGAAGAAAAAGAAAGAAAGAAACACAAGATATTTATAATTGAATTAACATATATTTTATTTCTAAATCAACAAACATTTTATTGGACGTATATTAACAACCATATTATTAAATTAATCTATATTTTTATCGAAATCACAGATATATTTGGTTCAGTGTATATTATACTGGATCGTATAATAAACGTTGAAGATTAAATAATTCTAAAGAATATAATGTCTGAGTATTAAATGAAGATAGAGAAAACATGATATTTCGTTTTTGAATTTTGCGCATTTTCGAAAAAATTCCTGTTCCTTTTCCTATATATATGTTCATATAGAGCGATTGTCGGTAACCGAATTTAGAATTTCCAAAAACTAGTTTCGGGTTCTCAAAAAATGGGGGGTTTTTTTTTGTTTCTGTTACCGATTTTTGAAATAAATGGGTTTTAAAGTGCAAATATAATATGAAAAAATACAATATAATATGAAAAACAGAACATTATGTTTCTATTCATAAGAGGGCACAATAGTAAAAATTGATCTTTTTGAGATTTACTTCACAGCCGGTTTATTTATAACGCGTTGAATTTTATGGATTAGGAGTATATGAAATTTATATTGGAAGTAGCTATTTATACTGGAGAAACACAATTTAATTGATTTTTATGAAAAAACGTATAAAAGTTGTTCTAATAATACCGCTTACCGAGTGACTTATAAGAGTGAAAGTACTTATTATCAAAATCATAGGGATGAAATGTGTATAATGGTGGGACGTAAGAAGCCCATATTTCTGATATTTTCATTTTAATAGCGAATAATTAACTACGATCATTTTTTCGCCATAAATGATCAAGAATAATCAAAATTTGGACTACCTACTTACTACTGTTCACTATACATTTCTCGTGTACAACACTTTGAAAATAGGTATTTTCGCACTGAAATCGCTCGGTAAATCGGTTAATAACCATCGGATGCAAAAACGTTTACGTGTTTTTGTGGATTTTTCGTCCTACTATATCTATCGCCGGCGGCACCCTCTATATTGACGTGTCGTCCGTTCTGTTCGAGCGAAAACCCGACGTTCGAAAATCAAAACCCTGCAAACGCGTCTACGATGATAATACGTACGTATACGACGATATAGTATAGGTATATATTATACAGAACTGTGCATCGATTTCGCGGTTTTCACCGTTCAATATACCTCTGCATACCATATACCGCTGGAATTTCCGAAATTCGGTGCCTTACCGCGGTATCCGCGCGTATTGTTCCGAACGCCGGAGAATGATAATAACGATGATAATAATAATGTGCGCATACGTAGACTCGTCCGGGATTTCGATTTGGCTTTTTCGCGGGCCGTGGCGATTCACAGAGAGACCGGGCGCCACTTTATCATTGGGCCGCGCCAAGAGCGCGCGATGACGATGGAAACGGTTTTATGTAAATTTCGTGAAACCCTCCCCCCCGTCCCCGTCCCCGTCCCCGTCACCCGTCCTAATGACGGCCGCCTGTACGGCGCGCACCACAATATGTGCAGTGTCTATAATACACCGCCGCCGTGCGGAGCGGTGCAAACAAAAGCGCCTGGCACTGCGGCGGCGGGATTGGACGGCGATCCGGAGTCAATTTGCCGCGTCGTAGACCCGTCGTGCCCGCCTTGTTTACAATGCGATTGCATGCCCAGTACACCCAGACAATATTTGGCCTAACGAACGGTTCGAACGGGGCGCAATCAGTTCGAATCTGATAAAAAAATAAATAAAAAAAAAAACAGGCGAAAAAAGACGAAGATAGGAGAGAAACGGACGGGATGGGACGGGAAGAAAAGCAAACAAAACGGAAAACGATGCGACGGTATGTGCCGACTGTATAACAATAATGATAAATGTATACTACCGCTCTACGGGTGCGCCCGACGGTTGGGTGGCTATATCTGAATATTATTTCAACGGTTTTGCGCAACATTTCAATAAAAATTTATTACGTACCAATACAATGTGGTCGGGGTCGGCCAGACAACCAGACCACCTGCAATGGGCCCAACGATTTTCGGCCCGGTCCAATAAAAAATCCAAATCCAAAAAAAAAAAAATTCCCTCACCTGGCTCGAAATAAATTCGAGATGACAACGTACTCTTAGTTTGATTTATCGCTTATACCTACACATTACACACTCGAGTTTTAAGGGGATTTTAAGAAAAATTTTAAAAATATTTAATAATTTTAAAAAGTAATTTAAAATAAGCCATGTGTTAGCACCACGATTTTTTATTGTTGTGTTATCACGGTATTCGTTAAAAATAATTTTCACGCTCTATAACTACAACTTTTCTCTGTATAATCGCAGTCAAAATGTATACAAAATATGAAAGATGAAAATATTTACTAGGCCATAGGGTGGTTTTTTTGAAAACCTAAAATCCATAATTGACTTTAATCGACTCTTTAATCACAGATTTCACAATACAAATAGTTTTTTTTTATTTATTAATATACACCTACTTTTGTACTCCAATTTACGAATTAGAATACAAATTTTCTTAATTTTTTTATAAGACAATAGTTTTAATAGATATTTATGATTAATATTTTGAAATATCCTAGATTTTTTTATTAAATAATAAATTATTTTTCCTATTCATTTATTGTTGTAAGTACATTGAACATCTTTATGAATAAAATAATAATGCTATCCATATAATATTATAATAGTGACTGGTATTACTATAATGACGTATAAATAGATTTAATTGTACAAGCGTCGAACTATGAACTTATTGTTATAATTATATTTTATTTTATACCTACCTAATACAAGTCCGGTTCAAGGATTTTTTTCTTCGGACCTTCTTTCGGACTTTGGTTCTTTGGACCAGGCCAGGCTGGCCCTTGCAGGCCTTTAATATATATACGGTCAGAGCCGTAGCAAGGGCTTGGTGAAATTGGCCCGGGCCGAGGACGCAACAGAAAAGAGAGCGCAAAAATCGAAATTCAGTAATATCTATCACTAAATTTCTAAGATAGATGGGTGGGGAGGCGAAAATTCGACGAGTAAAATCTTGTAAAAGTAAGTTGATGACTTTCCTTTTTTTGCTTATTAACTAGATTTTTGAGGAATGGGGGCACGACTCCAAAAAATTGATGACTTTTTTTTCCTTATCACCAATTTAGGGGCGGAAATTCGGCTCTTTGCCGAAGGCGTTATCGAATCTTGTGCTAGCTTGTGCACAAAATCCCTTCGGAGTTGTCTCGAAATCTAACTGTGGGTGCTGTGAACAGCGCTTCCCCCCGTTTTGAATTTCGGATTCGGAATACTGAAAATCGTCTTCGCGTTTTATTTTTACCCGTTTGTGATTTTCCCCCCCCCTCAAATCCCCTCGGAATTGTCTCGAAATTTTACTCGGGTGCTGGAGGGTATCCCTCGGTTTTTAAATTCGAACTTGGACTAGTGGCGTAATCCGTAAAGATTGGTCGCGTGGAGGATCGACATTCTGTCATGAGAACACGCGTATAAAATCCGTTTTTCGGTAAATAAGATCTACTTCACTTGGTTTCAGAGCTATTTCGTTTGGTACATTCTCGGGAATTAAATCGGTACTTTTTTATGAACGGCTTATATATACAAAGCATTTAATCTATTCCAATGAACAAAATATTTAGTTATAACTTATTAGATATTTATAATATTTGTACAGTATTATAATTTTCAACAATAAATATACTTCTGACTACGCTTCTGACATAGTTTTCTGCGGTATTGTCTTATTTTCTTCAAAATTCAAAGTTCAGGTTTAGTAATCGACACAGGTAAAGTACACGATACTTAAATGAAAAAAAAATTATAGGATTTAAATCCTCATTACTCATATTCAGTATGTCGAGTGCAGTTTATGGTATATTTCCCATGCGTTTAATTTTTGTTCTTTGGAGTTCCAATTCAGCTACAGAATCATTTAACACGTTGGTAGAGTAAAATTTAATTAATTCTGCAAACGTACTATTATCATTATTGGTGATAAATAAATTTATTTAAAACACAAACACTCGAAACCTAAATTATAGTTAAGTAATTTATATTAGGTTAATATGTAATTGTATCAATTAACATTTTAGTAATTCAATTATTTATAAACAAAATACTATTAAAAATTTATGAATGTGATAGAAACCGTTTTCTTTAACTCATATATAAAACAATCTATGTAAGGAATAAAAATTATTATCCTATATTATTCTTCAACGTTAAATATATTTTTATCTTCAGAACAGGAATTTACTCAGTTAGTTAGCCATTTAGTGATTTTTTTTTTTACAGCTAATTGAAAACCAAGTATAACGGCCACTTCCTAAAAAAAAATTTTTAAAAGTTTTAATGAAATTCTTTTCCTACACTTGTTCTTATTGAATCCAGTGTTTTTATAGTGTCACCAATCAATGAAACCTCTTCTTTAAAATTAAGTCTTTGTTTTTGCAATTGTTCATATGAAATGGCATACCGAACGAAAATAAAAGCTGAAAACATGAATATTTGATATTTTTTCATATTATATAATATTATAACACTTAGTAGTTTAAAGTATTCAAAAAAATTACATTAATGAAATTATGAATTTTGTATTAATCGATTTAGATAATTTAAAAGCATCTGTCAATTCATTCCAGTTTGAAATAATATTCAAGGCTTCTGTGACATAAAGGAGAAGCTCATCCAAATAACTAACGATGTCACACTTATAAACCAAACGAATTGCACACAATATTTTTAATTTTTTAACATTATTATATTCGTTTGATTTTTCTATATAGCTTAAAAGTATGTAGTTACATTTTGGTAACATTTTTAAAGTCATACATTTATTCAATTAGTCCTAAAAAATGATTGATAAGTTGCATATTTGATGCATCCAAAAACCGTGTCTCGTTCTCAAATTTGGTATCCATCGACGTACAATCTTTCGTCGTTCTCGGGGCCCATTTTTTAACCATATTTTTAACAGTGCTGTCAGTTATGATTTTAGTTATCTGATAGTTTAAATTTCTTCAAAACCACTTTAATTTTTGATTCAAACTGTTACACCCACTAAAATAAGTATAAAGGGAGATTATACACCTAGTCCTCTCATGATTACGTCACTGTCATGGACCCATGAAAAAAAATGGACTGGGTCCCTCCTTAAAATTCATTGCCGTTGTTAACAATATCAACATTTAAAATTTTTGTTGGTTTTAAGTTTTAATGAATTTATAAAATTTTTTGAAGGGGAAGTGGTAAAATTACCTGTTTTTGTTTATTGTTTTTGCTCATATTAACTTTTTCTGATGCTATTTATTGATATTGTATAAAATGTTTTTTAGAATGATCCCTTTGTACTAAAATTTTAAGGGGATTAAAAATTTTAGAGGGTTTAGCCACCCTAAATACATCTATTCTCACTTCAAAAATAAATGTTATTATTATTTTATTATTATATGTTTTTACTTTGCACAATAAGCAAAATAATTATATAATATATAAATAAATATTAATAATAATGAATAAACATTTATATTATAATAAATATAAATATATGTGATCAGTTCTTTAAAATTGTAATATAACTTCCGAAAATATTTTTTTATCAACATTTTTAGTATATTAAAAAAATATTACATTTTACTATTAATCATAATAAAATATTTACATAACATTTGGTCTAATTTGGTCTATTTTCATGTTATCATCAACAACTATTTAGAAAATATTTACAAAAGATAACTTTTAGAATATTTTCTATTAAATATAAAATAATTACACAATATTAAGATATATTCTTGTAATAATCGTATAACATTTACTCAATATCTTTTGTAAAATATTTTCTTGTAATCATCAAAAAATATTTTGAAAGTGTTATTATATTTTCCTAAAATGCTGTATGGGGAGCTTTATTTTCTAATGAAAAATTATTACCTATAATAATCGTAGTACTTGGATTTTGAATTATATAAATTAGTTTACCAAAAAATATCTATATTAATAACGATAAAAGAATTCTGAAGTTGGTTTTAATTATGACAAAAATGTAATTATATTATTTTTAAGGGGACTTTTAAATAACATTTCGTTAGGATAAACTATATATTATAGTATTATATTCGTATGCTAATTTTTTTTTTAGCTTAATTTCTTAAATGATTGTAAAAATTTTAAATTTAAATTTTACAGGTAAGTACCTAATTTTACTATATATATATAAATACATTTATTTAATATATTATTTATCAATTACTACATAATGTATATTTCTTTCATTTAAAATAAACTGTAATAATATATTATATTATATTATATTATTACCTAAGTATATGTTTTTTTTTTTTTTTTTACAATATGTAATTTGTCTATTCTACTGGACAATATTAAATTATATTAATTAATTAATGTAAAAATGTGTAGTAATCCATCGGGCGGCGACGGCGCCAAACCGGTCAATCGCCAAAACGTCCTAAACGTTAATAGTAGTATTCGATGAAAATAATCATGGTGAAATCAGATTTAACCAGGCGGACTTAGTTTTTGATGAAGGCTTATGAATTTCACGAATTCACCATACCATGTTCGTGCAGCTCTCAAACCCATCGACCATGTCGTTTGTTGAGTAACAGGTTAAATTAAATGTAGTTTAAGTATAGTTTTTTCGGTGTCTTTTATAAACGGGGCTGGATCGCTGGTTTGATTTGCACATTCGGACAGATAAATTCAAAAATATCTGCCGATCTATAACGAAACACCGTGTAAACGAAAAAAACCATTTTGAAAAGCATATCGGCAAGACAATGGAACCAATACGTGTACGTGTAGGTACAGTTTATGGACAATGTTTTTTCTGCTCTTATTCGTACTGATATTTGCTTTTTAAAATTAAAAACAACAAGATAAATAACAAGAAAATTACGAATAAAGCACCATCCGCGAAATAACTTATTCTATACCATAATAATATAATATGACGTTATCAAAAGGCAGCCGGGAAATATTAAATGTGAAAATTTTATTTAAAAATAACACGAATAGCATTAAAACAACTTCAAGATACGAGGAACCCGTAATATTAAGAATTACAAACATATTATACGTTTCTAAATATTATTCCATCTATATTGTCAACATGTTATATTTTAAACATTTTCCCAAAAAATCATCGAAATCGCAACATAAAAAACAAAAGGTTATACGTAAAAATTATATAAATTTTGATAAAATTTCCCAGTGGGGTATACCAGTATGCCCTCCTCTTATATACGCCACTGATATGCGTATTCTGTTAGATTTATTTCATACATTTGAAAATATTAACTGATTACGGTCGTCCCTACACGCAAACGCAAACACATATCATACCGAAGTCGTTCTTTTAATATCACCCAGTAATTACAGTCAGTTTATAAACACTTGAAAAGTTTATGGTGTGTTGAATCCTTTAGCGTGGCAATAAAAATCGCAATTCTATCGTAATGATTGCGTTCTAATCCATCAACAAGTGGAGGCACATCTTTAATTGTTACTTCATTTTCTTTCATTCTCACAAGGTATACGTCCTAATCTATCAACATGTTGTGGTGCTGCTTTAAATGGTATTTTCTTGTACGTTCACAGGTGCATCATAACGCATATCGATAGGTGGAGATGCATCTTATCTTTTACTCATATGTTTTATATATTCTTATATGGTATCTACATACAGGACCATCGGAAAAGGGAGTTAGGGGGTTAGGTTTAAGAATAAATTAAACAAAATCAAATCCAGACGGTCAAAAAAAAATTGATATGACCTTTTTTTTGTTTATTTACCGCTTTGAAGAAAGTATTTCGACGGTTCATTGATGATTTTTTTTTACTTATTAAATTATAAATCTATTATTTTGTAAGAAAAAAAATAATATATAAAATATTTCATTTTAATTGACTATTTTACAGTTATATTTAAATATATTTGAAGAACAGTAGAAAAATAATGTGTTGAATAAAAACTACATATAATTTATTTCCCTAAGAAAAAATATTATTTGTAAGAATTTCATTGGATAAACCATCCTATTGATACATTAGGGTTTATATAATATTTAAATGTATGACACATATTAGCCTATTAGCTACTTATTAGATTATAGTATGAGGGTGTCCATTTTTCAAGTTAAAAAACTATATAGGTCTTTATATATATATATTATATTATTTATATATTTCTTCTTGGAAAACGTATACAGAAGTTTTTTAATTATTCTAAGTGTAGTATACATTTTGGAAATAAAGACCTCAGTGGAATTGATATTAAGGATACAAGTTGCTTCTGTAGGGAGATTTGGTGCACAGATTCAAGCCCGTTCCAAAAATTCCGTCATAAGAACTGTCTCGCTATTGGTTGAGAATACGAGGTCATCGGGTTCAGTCAGATGGTAAATAACTGGACTTTTTTTCAGTAGGCATTTGTTTGACTTATCGATCGAACCATTTTTATTGTTCATTGAGTGGATAAATGTATCCCACTCTTCCTGTTTTTGGGTCATTAATATGGTTTTTATAAAGTTCGTGATTAAAGAAGAATTTAGGTGGCTCTTAGTTATAGGATCTCTGTTTACCTGCACATATAGCGTAGACAATTTTTGATTAGATTTCGAGAAGAGTCTCTGGTTAAAATATTGTTTGTGAATCTTTTCCTACGTATATATTGGCTTGATTCGACAGCCAAAAGAATTTAAACAGAGAAGATTTAAATTTCTCTGTCGATTTCAGTTATGCTATCGATATGAATTAACGTCCACAAATTGGATACTGGGTAACTTCACATGAATTTGCATATCATTGAAACAATTTTTAATTAGTGAAGAGGATGATATTGAAATTCAATAAACTTCCAATAAAATCTGGTTCGAAAAATTTTTACTATTAGTTATTTGAGTCGATAATGGAATAGCACGAAATTTTAAGTGAAACCAATACTGATGTAAGCTGGAGCAGCTTGGGCACCTTTCATCTCCAAATCTTAGTAACAAAGACTGAATCAGTCCAAACCATTGGTGTCAGAACCATTCTTGGACTACCAAAATTTGTTGAGAATATCATTATCCTCTACTCAGCCTACCTCAATTCAATAAAATCTCAATCAGAATTCTCTCTGCAGTCATATTTCACAAGTACTTTTACATACCCATGTAGATACCGTTTATTATTTACCATAATTTGTTTTAATTAAAAGGAAAAATATAATGTACCCAGTTCGTACTTAGATATATTTGAATGATTTTTAAATTTCAAAACGTCAACTATAATTGAATGGTATGCATATAATACTCTATTTAAATCAAACTTAACAAATTGATAATTAAATGAGAATATTTTAAAAATTATGGTATTTGAAATATTTAATCAAAATACAAATCAATTTATTATGTAGAAACACTCGGATGTTACAGAAAATAAAAACACAAACTTAAGTGCAATTAATGGTTAATAATAATAAAATATATAAATTATTTACTTAATACATTAGAATTATTGAAATTATTAAAAACTCCAAATCATTGGTAACATAATAAACAATATTATTATTAATTGAATAGACAAATGTAGTTGCATTTATTAAAAGAAAATATAGTTACATATTGGACATAGAAGATAAAATATTATATGATTTGAATAATAAAACAAATTGGTATTCTAGATAAACAGAAATGCTATACAACATAAAATGAGAAGTATACATATAGTTACTTAAAAACAAACATTAATATTAGAATTAAAGAAAACTAATAAAAATATAGTCTTTAATAACAAACAGTAAAAAAATTTATAATTATAATGAAATTCGGATTTCTATATCGAATCGTTTAACATCAGAATTAAATTATGAAACATTACAATTGTTGAAACGTATAATATTATTTATTAACAAAACTCGAATATTTACATAAAATATATGTCATATATGAGTAAATAATATGTCACTGCGGTTTATATAATATACCCACTACAATAACGATAAAAATGTTTTAAAAATATATCATTATGATCTATTATATTGTAGTTAAACACCATAACGTAAAATCGATATAAAATTGTCCATTTGTTTAAACATATTGGGCACATTTATTTAACATTTACGCGTATTTAATAGGGAACGAACGGAGTTTATAGGTTTTATTTATAACGAAATACTTTATCAGTAATAGTGTATTTAAAAACTATTATCGTTTGTCCAATAATCTAATAATGAACGTTAACACATACGTTTTAATGGCAGTTATCCTGATTGTAAGTACACTTATATATACTTGCTCGTGTAATATGCAATATAATTTCATAAAAATATCGAATTTACGGTGCACACGGAGCACCATTATTGGTAATCGATCATAAAACAATTAACAATTATTAATGTTATTATATCATAATATTATAATATACATAATATGCCATATGCATATATAAAATAACATAATATTATAATAATAATTGATATCCAGACATAAATGCACAGGTTTTTTCTCATATGACAATATAATGTATAATGGGCAAGTAACCAAAATTCTTATAAAAGTCGTAAACTACTTTTTTTTTTTTTCTTTTTTTAATTTCTACGTAAATGTCTTGAAATTAAAAAATCTTATATTTTATTTTTTGTTCTCAATCATGTTATATAGGTACCTAATGTTGGTTTTAATTTGTATATTTTTATGAAGAAATATAATTTCACATTACTATACTTCTACTAATTATATATTAATGCATATTTTTTTTCATCGTGTATTTTAATACATTTATTATCGGTGCCTAATTGCTCTGGATATATTATATATTTTAATATTTTACCAAAATAAGACAATTTTTAAATCATAAATAACTAGCGGCGAGTGAAAGTTGGTATTCAGGTGGATGTCGATCATCCAGATCATGTAAGCGAGCTTGAAGGATATTCTGTCCTAATGTTTGGTAATTGCATGTCCTGGAATAATTTGTTAATTAATTATTTTACTTAACTTTATTATTAAACAGACGATATAAAAATGTATACGTTACTTGTTAAAGGTAAAAAAAAAAACTGAAAATTATTATAATAGGTATAGATTATACTATAGTAAGAATAAAAACTATAATGTTGAAAATTATTAAAATTGTATGCGTAATTCGTATTTTTCATTATTTATATATTTATATTATACATAAATATTTCATATTTTCGTAATAATATACCTCTGATAATATATAGCTACATCAACGGAAAACATGAAATTTTTTACATTTTTATTTTTCTCCCTGCAATTTATGTTATGTTCTATTTTCTTGTTTTTGTATTGTATGTTTAATGTATAAAAATATATTGTTATTCATCATTAATTATTGTTGATTAATCCTTACGATGCTACATACTCTTCTGTATTATTACCTCCCAGGAGTACACAAAATTGATTTTTTTATCCAATATTTATATACTCATAACATTTTTGATATCATTCCAAATCATAAGGCAGAAATTTAAAAAATCAATGTTGATTAAGATGCATAACTTTGAAATGTATACGGCCAGTAGTTCCCAAAATGTCACAATTATGGGCTACAAAGAAGAAAGGAAATATTGTAACTTCTTGTAGATATTACAAATTTTAATAATAATGTTTATAACAAATAAACATAAACGTAAAATATACGCTCAATTATTATATCACAAATATTGAAGTTATTGAGATCTCCCGAAAAGAGTAAAATTAAAATAATGCTTTACACCATGGAATTTATTTTTATTCTTTCAATACTAATGTTTTTTTCTTAAGTTCTGAATTACCAATAACATTTTAATTACATTTTTGTGAATTAATCAATAATTGAAATGTATACCACAAGATGACACAAATATCAAATACACATTTAAAGTTGTAAATGAAAATACATAAAAATTAATTTTCTATTCTAACATTTTAGAATAGAAAATAATATTTTATTCGTTCCCCATCTACTCATATTTTTTACTAATTTTATATTTATATTTTTTTTAATTAACATTTATAGTTCCTCTTCTAAATGGTTAAAATTAAAATCGAAATATGTGCATATTTGTTGCTGTTATAATAACGACATCCACATGTCATCCATAAGACATCCATATACATACCTACTATGATCTATACTCATATGTAACAACCCAGGTTTAATCTAAAGATGTTTGTCAACAGTACATTATCATCAATAATTATGTTTTAAAAATAATAAATTCTAACTTCAAATTTACAAAATAAATAACACAAATTTACAATAAATAGTATCTATTTTACGTTATATTTATAGGTACATTACAATTTAAAATTTTTCTTAAATTAAAAACTAAAAATTATTTTTATTTAAATATTCAATGGAAATATGAATTATTAAATTAAAAATAACAAAGCATTTTAAATTAAATTCAACATCGTATGTATTACATGTGTATAAATGTGTAATACATATGATAGTTAAATAGTCTTTCATTTCATTACTTATATGCAAGCACAAATTGACAGGATGGTAGTTTACTACATTTATTTAAATATGCTCTAATACTAAAAAATGTTCTTATAAATGAACTATAATAGTAAATGTTCTATTAAATGTGCTTCTGAATATAATACACATCAAAATATCAAATATTAATATAATATGTGTATTCAAAATAAATGAAATTAATATAAATTTCTCACAGAATTGTCCATATATCTTATAGAATTTGTAAAGATGTATTGTTAAAAAAATTGCTGTAGATCTAAGCATTTTCAATATTTTGTTGAAAAGTTGTATAAAAGTTATAGTTATAGTATTACATGACTTTTTATGTCAATCTGCGACTGCTTTATGACGCTTAAAAACACCATAGATTATACTCGGCTATATACAAAAATCAGAATTCTTTATAACTAGGTAGTTAAGTGTAGTTCACAGATAAATTGATTGTACATTTAAATTATATTATTCTAATATAAATTGCTCAATACACTTGAAATGTCACATCAAAAATAACTAGGTTAATACAAATATTAATTTGGAAAATAGTTTATTTTAAGCTGATGTAGTAGGTAGTGTTATTCAATTTCAAAATGTATTTCAAACAATAAATTGTTTAGTTTTTTTTAAAAATTGTTTTTTTGTCCTTTTGGCAGTCAATTTTCTTTTTTTTCTCCATTAATTATGGTTTTTTAATTTTTTAAAACTTTATTTTGAAATTAACACATTTCACCAAATTTACACAAGTTTTATTAAAAAAACATTAAAAAATTTATAATTTTGTAAAAATTACTATATTTTTGTTCGTTTGTTTGTTTTAATATTTATTAATAAAGAGAATAATATATTATAATTCAAGAATAATTTAACGTATTTAGTCATTTATTATTTTAATTAATTTTAATGATTAAATAATTTTCTATCACAACAAATTTTCTAGGTAGATGTATATAAAATATATTTACAGATTTTTAAGTACCATTCATAAGGACTATAAACTAGTCTCTATGAATTATTGCAATAATTTAGTTTCATTAGTACCTCAAATTAATTAATTTTTATTTTTAAAAAAGGTAAATTTTTAAAATTGCAGTATTTTTTTTTTTTTGTTTGTTTGTAATGAATAAACAACTAAAATGTTGCCACCACGCCATTATTCAGTTTCCATTTATAGGACTGTGGCAAATAATTCGGTCTCATTAGTAGCTCAAATTAATTTATTTATTTTTGAAAAGGTAGGTAAACTTTTAAAATTGCAATATGAGCCACAATAATTAATAAAACAATTATGTACAGTATGTCCATAGCACTGAAATGGTCAAATTATGAATGAGCAATACAAATTAATGAATTGTTGGAATATACATTTCATTATAAATGTAAAACTTAACTATAGCCAGATTTTATATTTTATATTTAGGTAATTGTTTTTAAATTCACACTGAAATCAATTATCTCCCTGACGATTACCCAATAAATTTACGAAATAGATATTGTAACATGTTAATTTTATATACTTATCGATTTATTTGTCTAGAAAATTGCTGAGATCAGTTATTTTACTCAACATTGCAGATAATAGATAGTAAGATAAGATGTGTAATATTTTTAAATTAGAAAACAACATATTCAACAATCTTTCTTTGTTCACTTTAAGGCTTTCAGAGTACAAAATGTATACTATTGGAAATTCATCATGTATAGAGTATTTCATATAATATATAAATTAACTTTAGTATGTATGAGAAAATAAAAAACATTCAATATAAACTTTTAGAAATTCTGAATGCTCCCAAAATGTTTTTCTTAAATGGTTACGAAACTGGTATAAGACAGTAGTCCGATTAAAATCTTTTCAATAAATTTATATTTAGTTACCTTTTCACTAGAATACGTAGAAAACATATTTAATGTTTTACAACTTAATATACGAAGCATGTTCGAAAAGTAAGGCCCGTTTCGTCATAAAAATATTATAATCACAAGAAACAGGTTTTATTAGCACATTTAGTTTTCTACATACCTACTTCATTTTTCCACATAATCTCTGTTCACTTCTATGCATTTTTTTGATTCGGCTTTGACACCGTTGTCATATGAGAAAAGAGCAGTGAAATTGTGACTGGATATCTCACAGATTCGGCTCTTATGCGGTTGTCATATGAGAAAAGACCTGCGAAACTGAGACTGGATATCAATTATTATTATAATATTATATTATTTGATATATGCATATGGTATATATTATGCATATTACAATATTATGATAATAATAGTTTATATAATATTAATAATTGGTAATTGTCCTATAATCAATTACTAATAATGGTGCTCCGTGAATTTGATATTTATATGAAATTGTATTGCATATTACACGAGCAAGTATATATAAGTGTACTTACAATCAAGTAAACTGCCATTAAAACGTATGTTGTTAATATTCATTATTAGATTATTGGACAAACGATGATAGTTTTTAAATACACTATTACTAATAAAGTACTTCGTTATAAATAAAACCTATACACTCCCTTCGTACCCTATTTATACGCGTAAATGTTAAATAAATGTGCCCAATATGTTTAAACAAATGGACAATTTTATAATTATTTAACGTAATGATGTTTAAGTACAATATAATAGATCATAATGATTTATTTCTATAGGCTATTTATAGTTATTGTAGTATATTTTATAACCAGCTACTTATATTATTTACTCATATGATGTACATTTTATGTAAATATTCGAGTTTTATTTATAAATTATATATTTGCAGGTTGTTTCAACAATTGTAAAGTTTCATAATTGAATTTTGCAGATGTTTAACGATTCTATATAGAAATCTGCATTTCCTTTTTATTATACAATTTTTTACTGTTTGTTAATAATGACTATATTTTTAATAGTTTTCTTATATTTATATTTATTGATTCTAATATATTATTTTGTTTATTACACTTTCCATTAATGCATACTTCTCATTTTGTGTTGTATAGTATTTTTGTTTCTCTAGGATACCAATATGTTTTATTATTCAAATCATATAATAAATAATAATATATCTCATAAGTCATATAATATGTAACTAAATTTCATTTTAACGAATGTACATTAATTAATACATTAATACATGTAATTTATACAAATTATTTGTCTATTCAATTAATAGTTCTCTATGCTTGTTAATTGTCCATTATATCATCAATAATCTGGAGCTTTTAATAATTCCGCAAGACCCACAAACAGGACAAATGGGATACATTTCTCTACTCAGTGAACCACAAAAACGATTCGATCGAGAAATCAAACAAGTGCCTACTGAAAAAACGTCCAGTTATTTACCATCTGACTGAACCTGATGAACTCGTATTCTCAACCAATAGAGAGCAGAGCTTATGGCGGACTTTTTGGAACGACCTTGAATCTGTGCTCCCAGTCTCCCTACAGAAGCAGCTAATATCCAAAATATCAATTTCACTAACGTCCCCGTTTCCAATATGTATACGACACTTGGAATAATTCAAAACTCCCAAGATGAAATATCCAGAAAAACATGGCCTTGCCTCACCTAAATGCTTAATGATTGCCTCAGGATTGAAAGAACTTCGCTCTTTGGTTAGGATACTGGTGGCGGATTTGTTGAAATCAGTGATTAATCATTTCTTTCGATAAAAAGATTTTAAGGGAAGGTTTGATTTATATAACATGAGTATTGCTATTAATCTTTATATAGCTAATGAAAATACAACGTCAATATACATAGCGCTATAATAAATATTTGGTATCAATTTCAGGTTTCTGACATTTTAATTTTTAAATTTACACTAACTTTCGGTCTTTTTAGTAGTTATAAATATTATATTTCATGTATAATATACGAGTTTTCTCAGTGGGGCCCAATATTCATATAGTATATGATATTGAATTAAATAAATAAATAAGTATATAGTCGATAAGCATGACTGTAGTTTAATTGTTGATTTCTAATTTATAACAATTATTCGTGTTATTTCTCTTATAAACGGTATTTTTTTAATACGCTTTTTAAAACTTAAAATGACCTCTATAAATATTAGCAACTAGACTAAATTTGCTATAAATAACGTCTATATACCAGAAGACCCAAAAAAAGTGTATATATAGGTACATATAAAAAAAAAAAAAAAAAAACGTTTTAAAAACACGTCATCATCGTAAAACCAATATACCGTTCATCGCTCCGCTCGGAATCTAAAATAAAAAATAAAAATGTCTTCTACAATTATTTGTCGAATTGATAAGGCGAAAAATTATATTAATTGAAAAATACAGCATTCCGTCTCGACGGACGCGATTGTTTAGAGAGACCATTGTAAAATTTAGTTGCAACGTTTTACTGCAGATATTATTATATTCGATTTAAAATGTTCGAAGTTACACCGTAACCGTTACATAGGTACATTATTGTTTAAAATCGGATTCGAACTTTTCGCATTTCAGTGTGTTTGACAACTACACGCCCGTAGTATTTCACGTATTGGCGCTCGTTCAAATGTAAATGCGCTGTCGACAAAATCAACCGTATACGCGCAACATTATACGTACAATATTCTGTCATTGTAATAAGACGTTTCCCCGGCGTTAGGCACCTCCCCACCCCCCCTCCCCCACTTTCTATTGTGTCTCACTAATTGGTCCTCGTCCGTTTCTCTCTCGTGACAGATTTCCTCGAGGAGACAGGAAAAAAAAAAATCATCATATACGTATACATATTATAAATGTACGGTAAAGGAAAAATAGTGGTCTTACCTCGGCAGCGCGGCTTTGCATAAAATCCCATTTTTTTCGCACAAACCGACCGCGCGCGCCACGCGGATAGTTAACAACCGCGCACTGCCATGCCGTCGCGATCCAGTGAACCCGCGCGCGCGGTAATGCCGCCGGTGGAAACTTTATCGTGTGATTATTTTCGTCTTATATACGCAAAAAGCCCGCGACCTTACCCGGGGGAGGGTATACGCTACGCCGAGGTGATTTATAACCGAGCCACTTGTACACGGAAATCCTCAACGTTCGACATGGTAACTCCGAATTCTCATAGACGTTAAATTCGGGTTGTACTAACTTGAACCGCGGCCCGCACCCCCCTCCCCCCTCCCCTCTCCCACCACCCCGTCACAAATTACAAACCAGAAATCGTTAATTTCTGGTTTGTTTCCCGTACCCATTATTTCCAATCGATATGGCCGACACACAAATTCCGTAACGCGTTTAAAACATCGATTGCGTGCATAGACAGGTTAATATATGTGTGCTCATCAACGAGACACAGGAGTACCTCCTATGTATATATATATATATATATATATATATATAGGTAAGTATATACCCACTACGAGAATACCATTAATTATTGAAAACGATTCGGCACAACCGCGGTCCTCGACAGGGTCAAACGAACAAGGGACGGTGGTTTTAAATGTTAAATACTTCGCTGAAAATTTTGAAATTTTTTTTTTTTTTTTTTTAAAAAGCAATAATTAAAAAAAAAATGTACATGACCAGAATAGAAATTTCGACCGTCATATCAAACATCCGTTACCCATACATTTTTGTATTTTATACCAGGGAGTCAAAACGGGTTTGAACCCGGGGTGAAAACCCGTGTAACCCGCAAAATATTAAAACCGTGTTAAAGCCGAAACCCGTAACCCGGAAAAAGTGATACACGTTTTTTAAACCCGTACCC
>JAIPRL010003369.1:0-47689 GCA_025469235.1 Pemphigus obesinymphae | reverse complement strand
ATCGGAGCACTCCTTCTTGTAGTAAATTTGTTAACATATAAAAAAAAAAAATAAAAAAATAAACATCATTGTAAAACCACTAGCTCCCTTGCTACGCTCAGAATCTAAAAGCATTAGCAAAGCAAAACATATATATTTTTAAAATCATTTACCATACAAATCAATAATCGGTACTTATATAAATTTGATATAAAAATAATGAATACAATTTTTAATTATAATTGTAAATAATATAAACAAAGATATTTATTCTTTATACATTTTTTAACATTTAAGTTTAGACTAGTAGCTCACGAACGTTATTTTTACAGGATCGTAAAAAAACAGTAAGTTTTGTCATATGCTGATATGAATAGAGTATAACCAGTGACGGCTCGTGGGGCATAAATATTTTATCCTTTTTCTATTACCCCATCATTATAATTTAACATCTTTAATCTTTATTTTCGTATTCTTAAATTTACCATATTTCACCGGTGATATAATATATATAGAATGTTTTAAAAATTAATACCGAAGAGTCGTACACAAATTCAGTGAATAACAAAAGTTTTAAAATTGTATTTCTATCTTGGAAAAATAAGTGTTTAAATTATAATTCATAGTCTTTTGAGAAAAATAATAATAATAAAATAAAAATAAAATACACCATGATATTTCCTGTAAAATTCTCATATAAATCAATATATCAAATTATTTTTTAACTTTTTTATGTTCATTACCACTTGATGTCGTCATGATGAAAAAGTGATATGACATATCAATATGTATGATAAATTTACAGAAGATATAATAATATAATTTTTTTATTGACATCTAATATGCCTAAATAATTAACAAGATTGTAATTTCGAAAACTCGGATTTTTTTTTTTTTATTCTCAAATTATTGCAATACATGAATAAATATTTAATGATAAAGAATAAACATTTTACATCATGTCAACATCAGGCGACACTTAACGTCAAAACGTTCAAAATTGGACGAAAATGAGGGAAAATAATGTGATGTATCGATTTATATGAGAATTTTACAGAAAATATCATCTTATGAATAATAATTTGAAAACATGAGGTTTAAAAGAAAAATGTTTTCAAAACATTTTTCGTAGTATCACCCCACTGAGTATGTATGTAAATTTTTGGTATTCTTTTTATAAATATGCTGTATAATACATAAAAAAACTTTTAAATTTTAATACACTTATGCTAATTGTTTACATCCTATATAAACATTTATTAAAAACAAATTATTATAATCTTAAAATTTATTTTATTTCCTATAAACAATGAATAAAAATTAAATATATTCCTAAAAATTTATAAATTTAAATATACAAATGTATTATGTATTATTCAACACTGTAATATTATAATACGTGCATATAATACCTACCTATTAATATATTGCTTTTAATTAATTACGAAAAAAAAAGGAGTACAGAAAAGATTAATATTTTAAGTAGGTATCGAGTCTATATTAAAATATAATATAATATATAATGATAAAATATTGTTTGTTATGTAATGTGTATTATTACGGATAACGACAATGATCTCGACGACGATAATGACAAGACCACAATAAAAATAACCCTGACCTAGTTATTGAAGGGCTCGGTGCAAAAACTAGTCAAGTTCACTTTTTTTAAATATTCAAAAATTGATAAAAACTGTCTTAGAAGAATAAATCAAAGTTTTTTTAGGAATCTAAGTGTTTATATAAAAGAGGTCAATTGCTAATATTTATTTTAAAACACAAGTTATTTTTTGCAATAGGTTTATAAAAAAAAATAATCAAGATGGTGGAAATGTCCGTTTCTTGCATAAAAAAAAAAATGTTCCCAGTTAACCTCTCAATATATGTGTCTCAGTTAATATAAGTTAGTTAGACGAATGATTCTTGCACCAAAAGTCCACAAAAAGGGATTTTATGCATTTATCTTAAAAATATAAATTTGGTAAAAATTGTAGTAGATCGGTTTTTGCACCGAGTCTTTAAATTCGTTTGTGCCGTCATCACCGTGTGATGCGTGCCGACTAGTGGGTACAATTATTGAGTATTATATAGTTGATACGGGCACAGCGGAGTTGTGCCGCCACCGAGTCGTGCGTTTCCCGTAGTCTATTATCATATGTATATATAGACATATGTAAATTAATTTTAATAATCGTATTATACGTTTAATCGCTCAGAACTTCGCATTTTTTCGGTAATTGTCAGTTATATTGATTTTATTATTGACGAACTATTATATTTTCTATTTAATTACATTTTTTGGTAAATAATTTTCTTTTATACAATGTTTAGGTGGAGCACATGCCCATGTGCCCCATGGCACGAACCGCCACTGCGTACAACACAAGTGTCACGTTGAAAAATAATAAGCGTCCGTTTTAATATTACTTATTGTTTCCGTCATTATTAAATACGTCATACTGGCAATTGTATGTAATAGATTTTCAGCGTAGCAAAGGATATATTGGTTTTACAATGGTGTGTTTTTTTTAATGTTATTTTTTCGAGCAGAAAAAGAAAATAAGTTTTCTGGTATAGATGTTTTTGATAGGAAATTTAATCTAATTGATAAAATTTTGTTCTGATATTTCCGTTTTACTTTTGAAAATTACATAGAAAATCAAAAAATGTCATCTATTATATTCCACTACTCATAAATTTCATTTTTTAATTTCTTAGACATTTTCGAAAGTAAAACGAATAACAGAAAAATTAATAAATTTGTTTTAAACAAAAAAATAACAAATTAACACGTCATGATTGCCAATTATGTAGGGGGTATATAATATTTATAACTGCCAAAAAAGACTGAAAAATATTATATATTAGAAAATTAAAATACTAGAAACTTAAAATTAGCACCAAATATTTACTAAATCACTATATATATATAGATGCCGTATTTTATATTAGCCATACAAATTCGAATATAGGTACACCCATGTTATATATACACCAAAGCTTCGCTCAAAATCGTTTTATCGAAAGAAATGATTTATTATTGTATATTGTATAGGACACCAGACGAACGAAGGGTTTCCACCACCTATTGACAAATTTTTTTTTTTATCTTGTGATGGTTTTGGGTATAGGTATATACAGGTAGTGTTGGTAACGTATTTATATATAATATTATAGATAAATAATTTAGAAATTATTTTCCTGTTTTTATTTTTATACATCCGTGCCCCAGTGAACGAACAACGTCATGCATCGAACTTTTAGCGTCTGCATCTGAATTTTTGGGAATTGTATTCCATATAAACATTCAAACGAACGTACAACTTTTAGCATTATATATAGAAGATATAACAATAAAAAGAATAAGATATATAAAAATTTGGATCATATTGATCGAATAGCAATTTAGCATAACGTTGACATTTAAATTGAAAAAAAAAACAATTTGTTATTTCTATAGTATAGAACGCATTTATGTTGCAGACGGTTCAAAAGTCACGTAATTTTGATCATTATTGTGCACAGAGCACATTTATAATTAAATCGACTTAACACTTTAAAAAAAAAAATATATATATAGGTAAATATATATAATTTATTCAATAGTTTTTTTACCAATAAAAAATGTAATTGTTCTTTTTTTATGAAATTCTATTAATATTTCACAAATGTATGATGTACAAATGTATGTTATATAATCAAAATTAAACATATTATAGATCACGTGGTTGAACACTATTTTTTTATTTAATTACTTAAGTATTTTCGTTCGTGAGAATAATAACAATTTAAAAATATTATAATAATAAATAAAATGTAATAGTGAATATGAAAATTCCGTTTTAATTATTCAAATATATCAAGGAGTGGATGAACATGTATTTAATTATTTCATAAAAAAAAAAAAAAAACACATAATAAAATAAATTATTATTTAGATTGATAATATTATTACGAATAACAGTTATATGTTATAAATTATAATGTAATTCATATTTTTTTAACAATTTATAAAATCAATAATAATTTTCAGTATTATAACATAATATAATTTCAATATATTTTGATAATCATAATAATATAAATTTTTTTTCATTATTAATTTCCTACTACGCTAATTTTCTAAGTTATATCCAGTTTTACTATGTAAATGTAATGTAGCTAAGAATTTAAAGCCTCAAGTAAACAATAAGATTATAATATATTATAACTGCCATTTTACCGTAAATTTTTTTTAAAAAATGTAAAAAAATCATTAAATTTTATACCTAATTGAATTAATTTAAAACCAAAAAAATATTTAAGTCATTTTAGGAATCTATGTTAAATGTTAAATGAAAAAGTTACATTGCAATATATTGGGCTACAAATATCGGTCAAGTTAGGGAGACCATATTATGTTTCATTTAAAAGAAATTTTCCGGGTTTTTAACATTGCGCCCTGTTGACCAACTTCCATCGGGATAAAAATTGTCCATTTTTTTTAGATTTGGCCTGATTTAATTTTTATTATATACTATTTTTTAAAAAATTAAAATTATATTCTTGTATAGAATTAATTTTAATATAAACTTGTTGATAAATAATATAACCATTATAACGTATGTAGTTAAAGTACCGGTTTTAAATTTCCAAAATATTTAAATAATAAACAATTATGTAGCTTAGGACTCATTGGATAATTATCGATAAAACTTTATATTTTTTAAATTTAAGATAAAATAAATATTATTACTACTTGTATTTGTGTTCATTATCTATCCGTATATTATTTATAATCACTAAACACAAATGTAAAATTATAACTTTATTATAAAATATAATTACAAATCTATAATTCTCTATTAATTTAATAATTTAGACAAAATCAATTTATTACAATATGATCCAGCTATAAAAATATATAAGAAATTCCCTTAAATCCTATGTCTAAATTTATAAATCATATCTAATCAAACTACATGTGTGTACAATAACAAAAAAAAGTAACACATTTTAGATTACTTTCAGAAACGATAACAATAATATGTTTGTTTCTCAAGTTATACTTTTTCAAGCACAGATGGTACTCTGGGCTTATATAAAAACAAATTTAAAATAAACAGTTTCCAAGAAATAACAAAAACAAATATGGTCAAAATTATTACAAGAACTGCGGTATTAAATTTTGTTTGTTAAATTAAGATATGAGCAGAATCGATTTCTGATGTGATCATTTGTCACTGCTTCCGAATTGAAAATTGTACTAAATTACATTATTTTCCATAATATAAATTTCATGTTTTAATCGGCCCATACACGATCAATATTATTGCTCAATATTTGATATTGACTATAATATTGACAGTGTATGGATCATATTGAAGACGGGTGCAATATATTGAAACAATCAAAATTATTTTGATATTTATTGATAGATTGTCAATATTATTGTGCGGTTTGTGGCACTTATCGATACTATTGACAATATTCCGTCAGTATAGTTTTTTTTCGTCACTATATCAAGTGCGTGTGCACATTGTACGTTGTACGGAAATAATTATAAAATCATATTTAAAATGTCTTCTTCCGAAATAAATGTGGAATGAAACTTTATATTAGAATGTATTTTAGTTTATCGTGATCATTCAGCATTATGGGAAATCAAATCTGATGATTACATGGACAGAAATAAGAAAAATGATGTTTTATTAAAGAAATATCAAGAACGTTTTTCGACAGCGACATTAGATGATGTTAAGAAAAATTTAATTCTTTACGTTCAAATTATAGAAAATAACTGAAAAAAGTAAATCATTCGTATAAATCTGGAGCTGGTTTAGAAGACTTATATCAGTCACACGTGTGGTATTTTAATGAAATGCATTTTCTCCGGGAACAAGAAACACCAGCAAAATCACGAAGTACTTTACAAATTTTTCCACCACCAAAAGTCGCAAATACAAGTAATGTTGATGATCAAATAGACGAAATAGCTGAAACTGTTGGAGAGGTATGAGAATTATTAATATTATAATAATTAATTATTTTAATTATATTTTTTATATTACATTTTATTTTAAACGTAATTATTTTACCACGGTACAGCCCCTTCGTTGCTAAAATACATAGAAAACATGCCTCTGATTTGTTTAGCTCTATCCGAAGTATTTCTGTTGGTAGTAGTTTGTAACGTTAATAGTTGATTTGAATTCCGCCATGCTCCGTTATACATTTCCCCTGTCTCGTGATTATCGATATCTACGGAACCTTGATTAATATATGTTTTTGAGTTTTTTGATCTTAAATAATTATGTATATGACAACAAGCTAAAACAATAGTTTGTGCTTTTTCTGTAGATAAAAGTATATCCTTTCGCAATATACCAAATCTAGATACAAGTAAACTAAACGCATTTTCAACAATATGCCGCGCTCAACTAAGTCTATAATTAAATCTTCGTTGTTCTTCAGTTAAATTATTTCCTACACGGCTATAAAGCTTTAACGAATTTTGATTCATAGCAAAAGCGTCATCTGCGACAAAAACGTATAAAAGAATCTTATCACTGCATCGCACTTGGTTAGGTTCAGGAATGTTTAGTGATTGATTTTCCATCATTTTTCCAAAATCTGAGTGGCGTAATACTCTACCGGATGATATTCTTCGGTTTAATCCCAAGTCCATCATCAAAAATTCATAATTAACGTTTACCAAAGTTTATAACACAATACTAAATGTATTTTTGTAGTTATAATAAAATGATCCAGAGTGAGGTGGTTTTTTTATGGTCACGTATTTTCCATCAATAGAGTCTATACAATGTGGAAAATAACACTTTTCTTCAAATTCGTCAGCGATTGTTTTAAATTCATGCGAAGTTTTTGGCTAAAACTAAAAATTAATAATAATTAATTAGGTTCTCAAATAATAAATACTTATTTAGGTTTATAAAATATGATACATCATTTAAATTATTAATAATAAAACTACAATTATACTTTTTGGTTTGCTATTTTAGGATAATGGTATAGATTTTCTAACTGTTAAAAAAAAATCAGTTAAACGAAGTACAGATCAACGTGATGAACTTATATCATTAGCCTGTAAACGTTTGTGCGAACCGGAAAGTGAAGAATTACAACTAGCTAAAACTTGGGCTAATGAATTATTAAAAATGAATAAATCTCAACAAATTTTTGCTAAAAAGGGATAGCTGACATTTTATTTGAAGGACAATATTGGGAACATTGAACCGTGATTCTATTAAAATCAATACTATTTCAAGCAGAGTGAGTAGTCCATACAGTTATACACCAGTTCCTCCACCAAGTTCGTCTTCGTGGGTTATGCCAAGTGTAGCAGATCGAAACTACTCTATTCAAACACAAATTGAACCATCTGGGAACATAGGTACTATGGAATAGATAGAAACATACGGCAACTGCATTTATCAATTCATTTCAATCGTAATTTTTAAAAATTTAAATAATAGGTACTTTTAAAAAATAATTTTTTTTGTGAATAAAAGCAATCGTGAACAAATAAAAATGTATTTCTTATCGAGCCCTCTTTTCTTTTATACTTAAATATATTATTCTATTTAAAAATTATTATAATTGTTTTTGAATTATCTACTTTAATAAAAAAAAAAAAGGTTTAGTATAATGTGTAGCATACCTTTAGTTTTGAAGACAATATATTATAGCTTCACAAGTATCAATCACAATTTTTCCAATTGATTGAGGAGATATCGCACTGATAAATTTCAGGTCCTCGAATGTGTTTCCAGTAGCCAAAGAACATAAAGCAATAGACATTCATTGACTTGCTGGTATAGCTTCTCGCATTGACGTATCTTGTTTTTTTAATAAATCGATTAACCAAAGTTAAAATTTCATGAAAACATTCATCATCCATTCTTAAAAAAATTTTGAAATTATTTCTTTCAAAATTGCACAACTCTGTTAATAGCTTCTCGTGAGTATAATATTGTCTATTTTTCAGCCACTCTTTTGACCAAGTTCTTCGTTGTTTTTTTACCTTTTTCGGTTTTTTTTTCATCAAGTGACAAGGCAAGAGCAATAGCAATAATCGCGTTATCTTCGCTAGACATTTTGACCGAAACTGAACAATATATATTCAATATTATTGATCGTGTGAGTGCAAACAAAATCGAAACATTTATTGATATAAATATTGATAAATAATATTGATCGTGTATGGACCGCTTTAGATTATGATTATTTTTTGTCAATATCACAAAATATTACTAGTAAAAATGCTCACGGGAACACAGGTATAGGATGATATAAGATTACGTGCGTCTACATGCTTTTTGAATTCTTTCTATATTTCACAGACTGTAAATGTTTAACTTGTATACAGATATATAATAATAAATGTGTAAAATATGATGGCCAATTTTTATTTTATTTGTATTAAAAACACTATTTAAATAAATTGTATGGGTCATTTGAATGACGTACTTTGTAAAATGTATGTTGTAATATAATGTTTGTAATCCATATAGCCAAATGGTTAATAAAGTAGATAAGGCTATTATTTTCTAAACTTGGTTTCGAAAAGTTCTATTTATCAAATTTTGATCTAAACAATTTATTATTTATTACCTAATAAAAACTTTAATTTTTTTTCTACTTTTGGTAAATTTTAATCTGTTTACTAACAATATCAAAAATCAAAATTTAATTACATAATAATATTAATAATATTATACAGATATATGTGTAATGTATATAGAACTTTTATATTTAGATATATACAAATTTTATAATAAATACATATTTTTGAAAAATCATATGTGATTTGGCTATACATTTGGGTATATATAAAATGGCTCAATTTTTCAACATATTTTGATCATTTTTATGAAATATGTTAATGCTTTGTGGGATATTTGTGTGTACAAAATGTGTACTTTAAACTCGTCTTGCTCTCTACATACACTTATTTATCGCCGGCGTGTATATTATATATTTCATACATATAAATAGTAATTTTGAGACAAAAAAAGAAATAGAAAGAGAGGAGATGGTCTTTCTAAAATATAAAAAGTGGAATGACCTAATAAATTTCGAAACACGTCCGTGACGTTATTATATTCTTGCCTGAGTCAATTTTTCCGCCTCCGTCCGTGCTTAAGTCTTTTCAGTCCGCATTAATCCGCTGCCTGGCAAAGTTTGTGTCAAGACTATTATAAAACAAATATTTATACACATACGCACACTGAAACGTGTATTATACACACACATACACATAATAAACACTCGTTGATAAAGGGTGTGTATAGCTGATATTATGAAGCCCAAACCCCGAAAACTTGTGTTTTTGCGATGGGAATTGAGTAGAATGAACGGTTTCGTATTATTAAGCACTCTCCATTTAATAAGTTTTCGAGTGCACGACAATCTTTTTTTTTATCCCCTTCTCACCAGTTTTATAATACATAAATGTACACGACGAGAGTCCTCTCTTCAGTTTGCGAACTTATTATAAAAAAAGGTTCTAAATTGCAATTTTTTTCTTACATAAATTACCTTAATGAATTGAAACGATTCATATATTAAATGCATATTATGACATCGTTACACAATATAAGTAAATGGATATCTAACGAATTTTCAGTGGGTAAGTCATCAATTTTATTTGCATTAGATATAAATGTAATATGAACAATAAAGTTGTATTTTATAAAAATGTTTTCACTATTAAAAAGTGTATACTATTATACTCAATAAAATTAGGTTCCATCTTTACAATTTATGAATGAAAATATCTACATATAAACTTATTTTGTACTAAAAATTTTTAAAAAATTTTTTTTTATATATACTCTAAATTATTACATGTAATTAGTGATTATTAATTATAAATTATTATAATAGATACAACTAGGACTTTATCTGAAACCAGGTAAACATTTCGTTTTAATAGAGTGAGTGTTTATTATTATTTATAATTATTCAAACCTTAAAATCACTCTTTCGAACTACAAACACACATGTTGAAAACTATTTATACTAAGACCACAAATTCTCAAAACTAAATATTTTGACAAATTACAAAATTTCACAAACCTGACATTAAAATCCATTATCTTGCAACCATCTATACAAGTACAGTAATTATTTCGAATTAAAAAAATGTTGTTATTAGTTTTGAATATTTTAATATATATAGTACAGTAACTTTCAAAAAGTAAAATCAGTTTTGGAGGAGATTTATCAGGAGAGTTTCCGGTAACGACTGGTCTCAGACAAAGTGATGCTTTATCACCTGCTCTGTTTAACATCGCCCTAGAATTAGTCTTGAGGATAGTGATGTCCTAAGCTAAGGACATAGAAATAAAATAAAATCAGCATCTAACAGCAGTTGCTAATGCGGATGATATAATCTTATTAGCCGAAACAGATGACGACCTCAAAAAACAGTGGATATCTTAATGAAGGAGGGGAAAAATTTTGACCTAAAAATTAATGGGACTAAGACAAAATACATGATAGTGTCCAGACAAAATCACAGAACAGACTCCTTTAAAGTAAATAATCACACCTTTGAAAGGGGAAGAAATTTTAAATATTTAGGTGCAGATATAAACGAAGAAGTGAATAGCCACGAGGAAGTTAAAAGACGGCTCATCGCAATAAAAAAAGTGTTACTATGGACTGATACCATTGTTCAAGTCAAAACTATTATCGATAAAATCCAATGTAATCTTATATAAAGTTCTAGTTAAACCAGTAGCTCTATACCCAAGCAGTACCTGGGCAACAACAAAAGGTAATGAAAAAAGTTAGAAGTATTTGAGAGAAAGATATTTAGCTCAGAGAGAAACAATAAAGGGGAATATGAAATACGAAGCAATAAAAACCTAGAAGAACTATATAATGAACCTAGCATTGTTGGGACCTTGAAAAGTGTGCGAATAGGTTGAGCCGGACATGTATGGAGGTTAAAAGGACTAGTTGGACAAATAACTGTTTGGAATCCAAATACAAAGAGGCCCAGAGGAAGACCCAGACAAAAATAAACAGATAGAATAAAAGAAGACTTGAAGATGTTGGGAGTAAGAAATGCGGAAGAATCGGCAAAAGATAGAGAAGTGTAGGGGCAAGTGGTTAATGCGGAAATGGGCCTGGAAGGCCTGTAGAAAGTCAAAGAAGAAAAAGAAAAAGACTGTAGTACAGTAACGTGGTTGGGGTTGACCCTCGTTACATATAATTAATCAGTGATGGTGCTTGACCTTTTAAGTAAGATTTACCGTAACACGGGAGAAATAGGATTTAAGATAGTCCAAATAATAAGATATTGATTCCATTTATCATTCCTATGTATTACACATTTATATTATAATATTATACCTTATAACTAAAAAGACGGTACTCTGTCCC
Source organism: Pemphigus obesinymphae (assembly GCA_025469235.1). Classification (NCBI taxonomy): domain Eukaryota; kingdom Metazoa; phylum Arthropoda; class Insecta; order Hemiptera; family Aphididae; genus Pemphigus; species Pemphigus obesinymphae. The sequence goes on along the minus strand of JAIPRL010003369.1, from coordinate 36,316 downwards.
AAGTAGTTTGACTTAACCGGTTGGTAAAGTTACGAAATGCACGGCAAACTACTGTTACTTATCTAATTGGCATTGACCATCGGGCCTCACAATGTTTGTTTTGAGAGGGTGGTATCCTATTTCATATATCCATTCCACACATATATACTTATGTATACACACATACCCACATACACGAGTACACGTACCATGTAGCAGAGACCATTATAGTACAATATAATTCAATTTTTTTATTTTATTAGCATAACGGATAATGTCCAATTTAACAATATTTAATAACAATAAGATAATTATTATATGGCATATAATGCGTTACAATAAAAATAAAAATTAAATAATATTATATAAATAGAACAATAACTTATGCGTATACTCTATTCCAAATAAGTCTGGAAAAACTCGCGTACGCATGTATGCCGCCCGAATGGCCGCAGCGCTGTCATTGGCTACAATTATCGGCATCTGTCGATACTCGTCGCGGTCAGGCGGCCGCCGCAGTGTATACAGACGGTTATAATAATAATAATAATAATACCAGCAGCTGCGGAATAAATATTATACCTGTTATACTCCAGTTGTTTTGCCCGCACACGTGTAGGTATCGGGATACGAACACTTTGTACTGTCTAATGTTTTATTTTCATACCACGGACACTGTACGGTGGAAATATAATATATATAATATTTATAATTTTATTTTTATTTTGTCATAAACAAAATTATTACCAATCAAGTATTTTTGGAAAACATTTGTTATACTTTTAAGTTTTTTTAAATATTAACTTGAATTTTAATTTTTAACTTTTTATATTGAGCAAATCGAAAAATAAATATAAATAAATACCTACTAACTAAATAAAACCTAACTATAAAATATCATTTTTGGGTAGGTATGAAAATAAAAATAAAACTGATTATTGTAAAACCAATATATTTCTAGCTCCGCTTGTGAGAAGACGCTAAGGCGGTCATGCTGTATACAACAATGTATTGCCGGATCGGCGACAACATCGCCCCCCGCCGTGAGCTTACGTGAAACACCTGCGTGTACATGAATGCATTTTCGTCTTACATTTTTCCAGGCTTATTTGGAATAGAGTATAGTTAATTAAAATAATGAGAAATCAGGTTTAATATTCACAGAGCAAGGAAACGTACCATGGGGGCATTTAAAATAAAATTAGATGTTAAGTGAGGAATGTGAAAGGGAGCACAATGATGTGAAGGGACACGGAAATTGATAACTGGAAGTAGAGAAGCGAAATCAATATGATTAAATAAGAGTTTATAAAGGAAGAGGAGATTTGCCTGATGTCTTCGATTCGCAAGGCTAGAAAGGCCTAACGCATTCAAGACAGGAATATAATCATGAGGGGGACAAGGATTGTTGAATCGGAAAGCGACCATGTGAAAATTTTCTCTGAACCCGCTCGATCTTGTTGCTAGCAACAGATTTATTGAGATCTCAAAAGACAGAACCGTACTCAAGAATATACGAATAAGCAAACAATAAAGGGATTTGAAAGGAGTTTGGAGGCGAAAATCTTGAGATAAACGGCTAACAAAGCTGAGGAGTTTAAGTGCTTTGCAGCAGACCACTTCAATATGAAGCAAAGGGCAGACATTTTTTGTAAGGGTGAATCCAAGGTCACAAATGGAGTTACCGACGGATTTAATTGGAATAGCATTAATGGAATAAAGTAAAGTGAATAAAGTATGTCCACTTCCCCTTGAGTTATGAGGTTATATATATATTGAGTTATGTATATTATCCTATACACAATTTTACACTACCCAAAAAGTGACTTTTAGCATGTTCTATACCTTAGTGTACAACACATTTTACCATGAGCCCGAATCTCTTTTAGCTATTATTGAATGCGAATATTTTTTGAAAATGTTTACCTATTTTTAAGCTATATGGAAATATAAGAAATTTAATTCATAATAAGCCTAATTATAGTTTTTAAGACCTGATAATTTAATAAAGTGTTAAAATACGCTATTCTAGCTATGTATAGATACAAACAATTTTTAAAATCAGTGCGTTAAATATTTTTTTATAGGTATTTTAAATTTTTTTTTTTTTTTGAATACCAATTTAATTTTTTCGACACTTTGGGAAGAAATTTTTTCGAATTTTAATTAAATAATAGATCTATAAATTTTAAATTTTCATCAAATACGTACATTTTGCGCTATTTATAGCAATTTTAAAATTTGAGATACTTTATTCATAATAATTTATAGGATTTAGGACCTGAAAATTGAATACAGTGTTAAGATTATGTCACATTAAAATTACACTTACAATAATTTTATATATCCATTTAATTTTTATTAATAATATATTTTATTTTGGTATGAAATGTTTTTGAATTTCGGGGAAATAATTGACTTATAAAACTTAAATGTGGATAAAAAACAGTGTGGTAGTACATTATGAAAGGAAAAGTGATTTTCTATTTTGAGTCATTAAAAAAAAATATATATATTTTTTTTTTGAATATGTAATTTTTAATATAAAAATAATGGTGAAGTCAGAAATAGGCGGTCGGACTTGGTTTTAAATATTTCTCAAATTAAAATTTAATAATACAACTATATTTTTTTAGTACCATTTTCTTTATTTTTCAACATTTATACATAATATAATGGTAGCCAATGGTGTTTTCATGAATGGAGTCTATGGTTCGATTCCCGACATTTCCAAATAATTTTTGGTACTTTTGTCAACTTTTTTGTTCATTAAATTATATAGTATTATCATATTTTTATTATATATTATTAGTATAATCTACAGCAATTGTCAAGTAAATTAGTTTCACTCAGAATTATTTTTTTTTTTTTAAAGAAATGATTTATCATTGCTTTGAAATGTAATATATCCATCATTTGTATTCTACCCTACTAGCAAATTGCTTCTACCCTCTATTAACGGGCTATTTTTTATTCTTCCTAGTTATAATTTGAACCAATCTTGGTATATTGGTATTCTTTAAAACTAGCATTATAATAATATTTATAAAGATATCAATTGAACGGGATTATGCTTCGAATATTTATAATATTCACGTGTAATATATTAACACTATAATTCATCAATATCAATTTAATATACTTGTGATTTATATTGATATGTTTTTTGCCTTTTTTATAGTAGTTCTTTGAACTATTTTTTAATGTTTTTAGTACTTTACATTAAGAATAATATTATTCTAGAGCTCAACTTTTTTTATCGTTAATGACTAAAATATATAGGATTTTCTAAAGGGTGACTAAGGTCTCTAAAACTTGATGTAAATATCATTATGTATATATAAATAACACTTATTTAACAACCAAATACTTTATCAGAAGATAAATATGTACAATATGTGGATGAAATAGCTAGTGATGCACAACCAAAATATACTACGGAATAATAACAAATATATTAATAATTTCATATTATATTATTTTTTCTACATTATGGATATAATAGGCAGATATTGTCATTTTGTCATGGGTACTGTGAAACAAACGTGATGTCATTAATTTCATTATGAACGTACCTACATGCATATAAAACATAATTCAATTCACCTTATTCCTATATAACCTAGATAAGTTATATCTTGATAACATCTGAAAATAGGTAGATAATAATTATGCTAAATGACAAAAGTCGTTACGACAAACGACCATTGAATAGTTAGATTTACATAGCTAATGGTTTTTTTCTATTCTATTTTTTCTTAAACTATGTTTCTGCATCATTAATTATATTTATATATTTATATAATTTACACAGTGTATTTTTACCGGATAATGAATAAAATATAACCGCGCATGAGTAAACGGCACAGCGAAAATGCATTATTCAAATGTGCTAAACGGACATCGCTGCGATAGCGTCGCTACACTAGCTGAGACCACTATATTATATAATCCATCTATATACAAATGTATCTATATTCTATATATGTAATATAGATCACGACCGAGTGGCTACCGATCAATAATCAACAATATAGTCGTGCGATGTGTGATAATATGTGTATAATGATAATATTTACGGGCACGGAAATAAATAAAACAGTGAAAATTAATAAATAATAATTTTATATATATAAACACTCCATTTTACTGAAATTTTAGGTGGTGCACGTGCTCATGTACTCCAAAACTGCTGTGTCGCTAATAAATATGTCCGAAACATTTCGATAAGCATCTTTAAAATGCAATTTAGCTTTCTGCACAGAATGTATTAATAAAAGTGGTAGAAACTGTTAACTGTGAGGTTATCAGTAATGGCCTTGGTTAAGGTACCACTGTTTTGAAACAAATTGTATAATCATTTCCAATTCTTTGACAATTTTCGAAATTTCAATTTTTTAACATTATTGAAATCGTATAATTAAATAATATAATATATTTTAATTTGTGAAACAAATAGTGTGGACTGTACATTATCAATTAATAATAATAGTAATAAAAAATAATATATCAAAATATAAAATGACGGCGAATACGAATATGAGTCTCAGAGTAACATTGAAACGATTAATACTATACATTTTATGGTTTTTTATTATTTTCTTTTTGTTTTAAAAGTTTACCGCTCTAATCTAATATTATATCAATCCTAAAATGAACGAAAAAAAACACGTATTTCTCATTTGATTGTGAAAAATATAAATTCAGCTATGCTTATAAATAAAAATCACATTTAGAGCTGGTGACAATTTATTGAGAAAAATAGTTTTATTTTGTGACTAAAAACTGTAATTTTTCATCGGAAACTACGTAAAAGGCCGATAAATCGTTTATCCATTTATCACAGTGTCCCAGTAATATACACTAATTAAAGACTTGTTTGAACACTCATCTATATGATAGATATATATAGATATAAATCAATGGTAACAATATTAAATAATTTCTATGTTTAGTCGTGTGAAATCACGTGTATTATTAAGATATAAGATGATGTTTAAAAATGCAATTATATAAGTACTAATAAAATTAAATTATAAGTGGTCTTCTTTTATACTATTTAAATACTAAATACCTAAAATCATAAATTATAAAAAAATTGATATTATTATATAGTATGTATGATTATATTATTGTGTATTTGTCATGTAGTAATAAAATATTCTTTTATAGTGAATATTGACTATTTTTGGTTTAGAAAAATTAAATTAACAAATCGATATTTTATTCCTGAAAAATATGCCTATTAGGGTTAGGATCAGACGCATAATATAAACTAGTTAATTTAGTGAAAAAAAATAGGTAGATTTTTGGGTGATACAACGAAATATATATTTTCCAATGACGTACAGCATGAGGATTATTATAAGGACTGGTTACATGTTAGTATTGTAAAAAAGCTTGCAAGAGTATGGGCTAAGTAAATTATATACAGATGATCAACAAAATTGTATGTTCAGTTCATACTATTTAGAAAAATTAGAAGGAAAAATACAATATATAAGGATACAATTAAACATGAAATGATATCAAAACCGTTTAATGACTAAAAATCTTGTGTTATGTGTGAAGCACTACATAAACTTGAACGTTATAATCTGCATAATTTGTGTTTTAATAATCTACAATATATATAAATGAAAAAGTTCAACTTATCGGAAATGAATCAAACTTAAATCGATAAATTATTGAATATTGAATTAGATAATCAAAAAAGCTAGACCACCTGGTAAAATTGACACCATTTATTACATTGAATGTATTAATTAATAAAAATTAAATAGTTAAAGGTATTCATAATAGTAATTATTATATTACACTTGTGAATCACAAAATCATAAAACAATTTAAAACACAAATTTTTGAAAACTATAATTTGTTTAAAACAATAAGTGGGATAATCGTTATTAAGAACCAGGCATGTTTATATTTGAAAATTAATAAAATTGAGAAGGTATTAGATGTACATGTTATTAAAAATTAAAAATGTTCTTATGAATTATTACTTGGATTAGATGCTATTAAAAAAATCAATCTATCTCTAACAGCACAAAGTACCTCCCGGGAAGGTCCTTGACCGTCCCGATGAGAGTTGTCGATCGAAAATGGGAACGGCCCATTTAATTCTCGTTTCGATACTGGACGGTCGTATACCATCCTGATGTTCAATGTCTAACCGTCATATGGATCGTCTACACAGACCTAAGTAGACCGTGTTAGTATTAAATTAATTGAAAAAATCCTTGCCGGCTGATATTTTATTTTTAATATATTGTTCTTTACTATATTTTGACTACTTTCCTGAACTGTGTATTTTTCCTTTTATTTTTCTGTAAATTGTACAAAAATTCTTTATTCCGGCAATTGGATTCGAAACTTTAAAGATTGATTACTTAATAATTTTTATATTCACGCTTAACCAACTGAGTAACGCTTCAGTGATACAAATGTAGTCGAAATTTTAAGTACATAAATACTCGAGTAATGATTATAAGCATGGCAAAGGAGTGAAAACTTTTTGGATTGCTGCAGCGCATTAAATAATAGCCAAAATGAGCTCGGACCGATGGCAAAATGTATTATATACTAAGGTAAATAACATACTAAAAGTCACTTTTTTGAGTAGGCCAAAATTGTATTTTTGGATTGCTCATAACTCAAGGGGAAGGAAACCTTACGCCTTACGGTTTTATCTACCCCTCTTTTTTATTTAAAACTTCTGTACATTGGTAGCTATTATAGGGAAGGTAGAGGAGATATATAGCCCCCTCTGGAAAATACCCAAAAAGTGACTTTTAGTATATATTGTACTGGAGTATATAACACATTTTGACATCAGTCCGAGTTCGATCCTATAATTCGACCCATGCTTCTATCTGCCCTATCTTCTTCCAGAACTAGTTCGCCCAAAAGTTCAAATGTAAGTGAATCTAATCAATGTGTTATTTTTATACTCATAATATGTAGCTCTCTGGATGTGTTGAAAAAGTAAGACCCGGAGAGTATCAAAAAAGTACCTTTTGGGAACTGCCTATACGACCTGCATAATTAGATAGTAAATTAATTAGAATCTCTCGGGCTGCTCCCAGGAAGGTCTAAATAATTCTTGATAACAATCGCTTGCCATGACGAACCACGCACTTAACGACGGTGCCCGGGACGGTCTGTACTGTTAGGGTTAGTGTGAATATTATGGTATATATAATTATTAACGTAATTTTTATATTATTATTTGTTATAGATCAAAATCGAAATAATGTCAATTGATTCAGTTGAAGGGTTTAGTGGAAATAGATTATCTAAAAAATATTTCCATATTTTAGCAGATGATTTTTCATGATGCATTTATTTCAACTTCTAAAGGTCAGAATGCAAGAAATTGTATTAAATTAATTGACTCGGTATCAAAACCGCACCATAGAAAAATAGGTTTGGTAGATCAATAAATGGGTGTCAACTCCAAATAAGTTAATTATTATAAGCAAACAATGAATATCACATTAATATTTACATCTATTGCCTGAAACAGCTATATGAAAGTTTGAATCAAACGCTAGTAAATTTTAAAATATTATATACAAATAATAGTTGACAAAAAAGGGTATGGTCTATGATAGTTGAGAAATTTCTGGACGAATAAAATAGTATAACACACAGTATCACAAAATTGTCTTCATCTAATCTGTTATTTGATATAAAACTTATAATTGTACCAGTTGAACTTCAAAAAAAATAAATTTTATTTAGAGAAAGACAGAGAAGAAGCAGTAATAAATTCAATATATAATTATGAAGAAAATAAGAAAAAAATTGATAAAAACCCGGACAGAATACACATTTCAAGAAAATGAGTTGGTTTACTTGAAAATAGTAACAAAATGAATAAAAATAAACTAGATGAGATTAGAAGAGGACCTTTTAAGTTAATAAAGAAATTATCAAATTCTATGTATGAAGTCAATGGAGTTAAATAGCTCCTCAAACACTCAAATTAGGGTATAAAAATTAGTTGAAGTCTGATGGAGGAAGGTGTAACAGTCGTAATAGTGTTTAATAACCTCTATGTTCGGTTGTGTAATCTTATGAATTATTGAGTAACAAAATAAGATATAATAATGTAATTATATAAAGGTTATTAAGTTTTAATTATAAGTGTTATTATTTTTGTTATATTTAAGTACTTAATACCTTAAATAATAAGTTATAAAAAATTGATTTTTTTATGGGTATATATGATTATAATGTGTAATGTGTATTTGTCATGTAGTAATAAAATATTATTTTATAGTAAAAATCAATTATCTTATTATTTTATCTAGAAGAAAAAAAATTACATATATATATATTATGTATTGTATTCCTGTCGATGTTCGAAGTGAGGAAATGGCGGAGTTTATCAACAAACCAAATATTATGAGAATCACGTATTATACTCGGCTGTTGTATATGTGTGTGTTAATTAAACTTGACGTGTCTCAGGAACTAACAAAAAAAAAAAAAAAAAAAAAAAAAGAAAAAAGGAAACCAAGATAATGTAAAAATATATTATTCTTAAAGCACTATATTATATCCACTTAAAAGTTTATGAAAATATTGTCAAAAAAGCGTCATTAATTTATATTATTATTCGTGTGGTCGGTGGCGGGTGCAATGCGCGCACGGTATTAAATATGTCGTATAATAATTTAAATTATCGCTCTATTGTCGTATTTTAAATAATGAATGTATTACTTTTGAAAATCTCCTCTGTAATTTCAACCTGGGAATATATACTTTAAAAATTTCATATTTACGACGGCTGACGAGTTTTGCCGAACATGGTAAAATACAAATATATATATTATATAGTGAAATTAATATTAGAGTACACTATATTATTATGGTACCCAATTTTCTTGAATAAAATATCTAATTTGTTCGAAATCCTGAAACCATGAGCTGGATAACGCGTATAGACTGCAGTAGGAACGTCATATTATATTATATTGTAATATTGTACAGAAACCGTAGTTAAATTTCGTGTACGGTGTGTTTTTCGACGCGTAGAATAGACTTTTATTTTCTAACTACGACAACGAACTGTGTTCGCATAGCATATATAATATAAATATTTTATAGGTCAGTGCATTCATCTTCACAGGTACATTTGATTTATTTGATATATGGCCGTTATTGGGGTATCCTTTTTATTTCACGATATTTTCCTTTTTTTTTTTTATCTTTTTACAACATTCCTATAAATTTAAATAAAACACTTAACCTTTTAAACTTTTTTTTTTTTTTTACAAATTTTTCGGGTAAACCGTCCTCCCAATGATATAGAAAATATGCCATTATGTATAATGATATATCTATTAAAGTTTATTTTTCGATTTAAACTAAATTATTACGTAAACAAACTAAACTCAAAATATAACATTATTCTTAGATATTTTTTTATTTTAGTACCTTTTACTATAGTACCATTGGACGATATATATATTAGTTGTATTATTTATTTATATATTACACGTGGAATTACTATCTCAAAAGTATTCCTTATTTATAATCGATATTTTAAGCATGTAAGTTGAATTCATTACCTCAGTAATGTATTTATGGTTACAGATGATGCGGAGAGATCGTTGCTCTTAAATTAATTAATATTTTTACATATTCAGTCATAATATTTTGATAGTGTGATACTATATGATATATCTATATAAAGATGGTACGCATCATCTGAAAATCACAGCTGTTGATGTTTGAAAGTATACTAGAACCTCAATGGTGGAATATAATATTCATAATAGAGAAATGAATGACAAAAATAAAAAAAATAAAAAAAAACTATTTTTAAATAGACCTAATGGTTTTTGAAAATCTTATTACTTCAATTATATATTTAATAAAGTTAATATTTAGTTCAAATGTATTTTAATATCTCTAATTTCTGACACTATTCCTGTTTTATTTATTACACATTGTCATTATTTTTAATTAGTCATATTTCATAATGCGCATAGGAAAACAATTGAGAATATAGAAATATTATTTCATTAAAATAAATAATATGAGATGCATTTTCCATCAGTATTCTATTTATCCAAGTACTATTTCTGGGTTTCCATCCGAATTTTATGCCAGTTTATTATACATTTCTTGATATAATTCGAATATTATATTTTTTTTGTGACTTCTATAATTTTATAAAATACATTTTCTTTTCTCTAAATCATATGAGATTTTCTTAAAAATACCAATAGATGTATGAACATGTTAATTTCGTTACTAGGGAAGTTTTCACTTTCGTCATACATCATATCTGGTAGTTAACACTATGGTATTGCTAATACCTATATTTACAATATTTTGTTGTATCTTGTCACTTTAATATTATTAATTTTACCCAATATTATTATTACAAGAGATCATTACGATTGTGGAAATGTATACAAAATATGTTGAATATATACTTACTATCCTCTTGACAGTTATTAAAAATTAAAATATTATAAAGAAATAAAATATAGTTTATAATATTGTAAAATATTGAATACATATTTATGAAAATATACTAAAATAAAGTCTGCACAAGAAAATAACCTTAGTTGTACAAAATTTAAAGCAGATCAACAAATTGATGAAATATAAATTTAAATGTATATTCAACAGTCTATGAACAATATTACTATTGTAGTGACTGTATTTCTATGTATGATTGAGGGTTAAGATCCATATACTAGTCTCATATTTTTGACACCTTATGTTATATTTATGTATGTGAATTCCGGGAGCCTCCATTACTTTCGACTAATTTTATTAATTATCCAACATTGTTAAAGTAAATAAACATGACATTATAATGGCCGGTTGCATAAAACTTCTCATTATCTATTGATGCATTATTCAAACTTTTGGTTGATTAATTTTTTTTAAACTTTAACTTTTGTCAAATTAACATGTGTTAAATTGATGAGTTTTGCTCAATCGTTGTTTTATTTTCATGTTATTATCAATATACTGGTTATCGAATAAATGGTATCAGCAGTAGGAGTTAATATTATTATCATACAGGGTTTTATCAATCATAAACTAATAATAAATCATTATTCATTTCTGTTACGATTGAAAAATAACTTGAGCTGAAAGATCTTAGCAGTTTAATAAGCTTATTATAACAGTATATTTTTTATAAGTTAATAATAATTACAAAAAAAAATAGATAAATAATATAATAATAACAATCCAATTACCAAAATAACGCAAAACATTGATGACGACATTTATTTACTTGTATACATACATTTTAATACAGTGATAAATGGTCCTGTAACTTATCTCGTGATAATAAACATTTTGAACAACAGATAAAATTGAAAACACAATTTATTTTAACTTCAGTTAAACTAGTTTATTATTAAATATTTGGTGCAACCCGGTTGTTTTTATATTATTTACAATCAATTAATTTTTTAATAATCATCAGATTTACAGTATTGGGTATAACTCACTCGTCTATAAATTTATACATAGGTATATTTTCTTATTAATAATAGCTTACATTATATGGGCATTGTAATAATTATTATGACAATTTAAAATATATACATAAAAATGTGGATTATAATCTTAAGGTTAGGATATTTTTCTCGGCTTTATGTATTATCTATAATTTATTTTAACTAATATTTTTTTTATAAAATATTATTAATTAAAAAATTATGAATATTAGCCGCAAAAACCTATTGAAACCTATTAAAAAAAAATCTTCATACATAAAATTACATTTTAAATTAGATATTTTATATTTTTACCATAAATATTTCTAAATGTGTGATCAAACGTCGTGAGCGATAAGAGATCACACTTATAATTGAGTGATATAAATTCACTACACAATTCACATATATTACTTTTGGTTCATATGACATAAATGTATATGTTTTAGCATTTTTAGCAATGTTAAATGGATGAATTGTTCTAAAATTTAAGAATTAAACAAATCGTCACTTGAGAATAAATATGATCTATCTAAAAATAACAAATTATTCAAGAGAGTATTTTAAAGTTTAAAGCGATCATTAATTTTTTCTGAAAAATTACTTTTTATATTCTATATCTCAATAAATAAATATAAACTGAACAAATAAATAGAAAAGAAAATAGATATAAATAATTCTACAAGTAACTCAACACCCAAAGAGAAAAAATTCAATCGTTTTATGTAAATGTATAGACTAAAATGTAAACTTAATAGATTTAGAACCTAATAATTAGAACTAGAATAAAATATATAGGCTAGTTTTATAACAAAATATGATACCTGTTTAAGTATAGTTGCATCTATAAATATACAAGGATCTCATATTATATTTAGTTTATGCAAAACGTATGTATATGAGAAATTGTCAATACACATAAATAATTCTGAATATTTGAATTATTTACCGAAATTGCACTTAAGATATGTCAAGATTTATCAAATTTGACTATACATAGAATTATAAATGCGAGTAAATATACTTACTAGTTGAGGTTTACTTAGTGAATAACGTCATGACAATTGACTTAAATTGTAAACGTATTTGTTGCAATTGATTATCGAGTGACGTTTATATTTAGTCGAATTAAGTATACTATTGTGTATGTTATAATTTCGTAATATTATATAGTATACTGCATAACAATGAGCTGTACTTGACAAGTGATCAGAGTAAAATTTAACTTGATGAATTTCAAATTTCAAGTCGTCTTAATGGCAAATTATAGCATGCTACCTAACTTTAACTTATTCAAGTTTGAAACATCGTACGCCAGAGGTTCTTAAAAAATTTTTGAGTAAAAAATCATTAAAATTATACTTGTTTAAAAACTTTTGGCAAACATTATCAATTACAATACAATAACTAATACAATTAATACAAACAAAAAAACGAAATAATAATAACTGAAATCTAAATAATATTTTATAATTTGATAACACATAGTACATTATCAATATCAGTTTCTATGTTTTGAGAAGAATACATTGAGTATTAACTTTAAAAAATTCTCATAATCTAGTAAATGAAAGTAGAAACCATATAAATATATTCAAAATTTTGTTAATTATTTCTTATTATAACGAATCCATCGCCGAGATTATACCATGATTGTAACGATTTTATAGTTTTGTACAGGTACGTGTATAACAATGAGTGGTGTAACTTTTTTCTACATACAGGTAGTAAAATCATGTCAGTGAAAAGGTAAATTTGAATATTTCTTCTATTTTTTTTTTTTTATGTTTTTTTCAGAAAGTACCTTTTTTTAGTATTACTATATATTAGCAGTATAATTTGTTCTCTATGGTTTATGGCCGTTGGAATAAATTCTACTAGAATATTAAAAAAAAGTATTTATGCGGAAAATTAAATATTTATAGAAAGTAAATTAAACCATTATTATTCAAATTATGGTACTATTAAGTTTATAATACGTATAGTTGGCTAATATTTGAAAAGAGTTCGGTTACCATATTATTATGAATAATCTATTAGAAACATTTCTGATGTCTGATTATAATAGAAAATTATAAACCTTTGTATGTGTGTTTATGTATATGTGTGTCTCCACGAATATAATAACTAAATATAAATTAACAGCTTTTACATTGTCGTAAAACACAATAATATTCATCCGATTAAAAATTATCGAAGAAAAATACCAGTTATTGAAATAAAATATTTTAATTTATTGTACTAATAATTCAACGTGCAAATCTATTAACTTTAAACAATGATTTTTGATGGATTTCGTCAGTCATGGTAATATGATTGAAATTAATTTCCCCAGTAAAATTGGCAATGAACTTTAATTATATGTTATATAACGCATGTCAGCAATAGAATCGGTGCTTTGGTGTGGACGGGCGTATGGACGTGCGGGATAAACTGCTAATAAATAATTCGGCGGACAAAGGGGTGTTGTTTTTGGGGTATAAATACCCGAGTCGTAAATTAGTGTATTTTATCAATTGTTACAATATAATACTATAATAGCACATAACGTTGGCCGATATAACGTTTCGCGAGAGATTCATATTATTAAATTGCGTTGTATTGACTCGGGCACACTGCCAGGATTCAATTTAGGGGTTGGGTTCAATTTTTGAAACATCAAAAATTACCCAGATCATCCGTCTACGATTAATATAAAATAAAGAAAAATCAAAAATCGGTTATTTATATTGATTTACGATTTGCACACTGGGCGTAGTGAGAAATGTATAGGTTTTACGGTGATTTGTGTATTTTTTTTTTTAATTTTTGGTTATTATGTATATATATATGTATACGCTATTTCACGTAGAAGGACCAAATAAGTTGTTTTTTTGTATAAAGTTTTCTGATTACAAAATCAGTTTTAGTTTATATATGATAGAGGTAATTTATTGATTTAACAAGTATCTATTTTTCTTAAAGCAAATGCATGAACTACGGATCTTAGCGAAAATATTTTATAAATTGAAAAATAATAAAATAACATATAAACTTGTCACGATCATCGACATATATGCCTTTTTTTTACATATATGTATATATACACAAATAATTTAATAAAGGTGTATGAGTAGAGAGATATATGATGAAACTTTAATTTTAGTTGGTACTTTTTAAAGAGGTACCTAGTTTTTTGAAATTAACCTTAGTTTTCTTTAATGTAAAGAAAAACTATCAAAATAAACGGAATTCTATTATAAAATTAAATTTTAAAATACAAGAAAATCAATATATACACAAAGTATATACTGTAGCATTATATTGATGGCCTAAAATTTATTAAAAACTAATTAAAAAAATATTTTGACCACTAATCAGTCATTTATTTAGATAATTTTGTACTTAAATTTGTGTTGCTGTATGTTGTATATACATTTTTAAATAGGAGTCAATTAGGATTTTTGAGTAAACACGATTTTATTGACATTTATTGTAGTTGATTTTTTAAAAACATTGATTTTAAATTTTCCCAGGACTGTTTTAAGTTTTTAAAGCAAAATACTTACTACTAAAAAGAACTGAAAATCGTTATATCTAGATAAAATAATAACTTCCCTTGAAATCATTTTATTGAAAATTAATTTATCATTGGTTTAAAATTAAATACATCTATCACCAGTATACTATCATGTGTATAATCATTCTCTACGGATTAGATTTTTTTTCTTTGTTCACATAAACACAATATCTAATTAAAAATTAATAACTATAATTTATAAATAATTCGATATGAATTAAAGGTTATTTCACTATATCCATTAGTATTTAACATTGAAAATAAGTGCATAATAACTTTTGTTCAATAAACCTAATTTAAATTGCAAAAATACATATATGGTAAAGAGTATGCAGTCAAGTAGAACTTTAAACTAAACTAGTCCAAAATTTTCGTAATGTAACTAATGCGCAAATTTCATAAAAATTAATGTATTTTATTTTTTTTTTCATTTGACAATTATATTTAGAAAATGTAATCTTCATCGAACAATTTTGGAAATCCATTATTTCCACTTTAATTTTTTTTTATTTGAACATAAATGTTGCGGAATAAATATTCAATGGCTTATTTAGATATAAGAAATTATTTATAAGATTTTATCACTTACTATTCAATCTCACTTTTCAAAACTCACATATAATGTATAATAATATAACAATATTTATACTAGATAATAAGTATTTTATTAACTAAATATTTTTTCCTTATTAAAGCTAATTATTTTAGTATTATATAATATAAAATTTAAAATTGAGTATTTCGTTAAAATAATTTATTAAATAATGACTAACATGAATGGAATGTTGTGAAACAAAATTTTAAAACTTATTTATGAAATCACAGATTACGTTGTTTTTTTTTTAATTAATTTCTTTATACCTAATGATTAAGGTTTTCCATTAAAAATAAGATCAATACCCGTGCAGTATGCATGGATAAATCAAAGAAAAACTTGCTAATTTTTTTTATTCGAATCTATTAAGTATTGATTATTTCTCTGATATATAAGTGGTAATAAACTATAATAAATAAAATCAGCGTTTACAATACTGTACGATGTAAATAATATAAGATCATTGTTTTTCGAATAGAACTTTTAAAAATAAATCAAAATTTATCGTTTTCTGAGCAATTTCAAATGACACATTGAACACATTTTTCGTTCTCGGATAATGCCAATATATCGCTACATTGAATTAGTTGTGTACTTACATGATACAAGTAATACAATTTTCAAAAGCATCATTTGTCATGGTCGAAATTTTTCGTCTCGGTGAGACAATAATTCATAAACACGATAGTTCGAGGTGTGTGGTGGAGATGAATTTCTTGTTTTCGGGATTTATCGCACATCGTATTTTTTCTTTACTTTCTACGACATGCAATTTCATCGGCCCAACTCATCCCGTCCCTCACTGAATATCATAGTGTACGTAGTTTCTATCCTTCCAGCCATCGTGGGAATGATGATGAATCTATACTTCGAATGTAATTTAAGACCTATTTGTCTTGGTGATATGACGTTTCGAATCTCCGTGAGCGCAGGCCTGCACGATAGTGCTTATACCACGTATACCGTGTATACCAGTATATAATATATTATATATAGGTTATATTTAGGTATATACCTGTACATATATTGCATGCATGTCTCGTACGTTTATACTATCGATCTCATGAACGATACGAGAAAGAGGGGGATTATAAAGAATAATATTGATGGGTAAGCTATAAATCAGAACCGATTTTTTATTTTCGTCGGTCGTTCCCTCGTTATACGGGATTGATGGATGACAACGGCGGCATCGAGGGAATGATGAGTAAATGTATATAT
Organism: Pemphigus obesinymphae; assembly: GCA_025469235.1. Taxonomy (NCBI): domain Eukaryota; kingdom Metazoa; phylum Arthropoda; class Insecta; order Hemiptera; family Aphididae; genus Pemphigus; species Pemphigus obesinymphae. The sequence goes on along the minus strand of JAIPRL010003369.1, from coordinate 19,482 downwards.
ATATATATATATATATATATATATATATATATATATAGTCAATACAGTGTATATTAAACGTACATTTATATATATTTTATAATATACAAGGAGCCACTGTTTGAGTCCAAAGACGACGTGTATGTGAAAAGTCGGTCAAATTGATATAGACGCACACATATATACGTAATAAATATATATTTATATATTATATAACTCAATAATTAACAACATTTAAACTATGAAAATTTATCGAAGTAATATGTCTAGAGATATTAAACTAGCAATTTAATTCGCATGCTCTCATTCATGGTCAAAATAATTTTAAACTTAAATTCCTATGAAATGACGTTTTCATTTGTGTATAAAACATTTTAATATCTACTTTATTTTTAAAAGACTAGATACTTTAATCATTTATTATTCTCCATTTATATTCAATTTATTTTACTGGGGATATAATAAATTTCCACTGAATTCTAATTAAATATTTTTACCCGCGCTTACTTAAATTTATTTAACTCATTCGGGACTTTATGGATGAAATTCTTAATCTACTATTAAGTTATATGAGGTGATAATTAAATATGAACTATTGCCAAAATTAACAAATGGAGTTCAATATGGATTTGTATAGTAAAATTGAAAATAATCGATAACTGACATCAGAATTAAAAAAAAAAACTATTTACTTGTCAACAGTATATTTGAAAATATACTATTTGTACGTTATTATAAAATGTACTATTTCATATATAATTTTGTTTTAAAACACACTATTTAATATAACATTCAAATCTACTTACGTCTTTGTGAAAGTTTTGAAGATGATCTATTATAACATTATTACCAACAATATATATCCTGTATAGAAAAAGTTGTGTTTTCTGAAACTGTCTTGAATTAATATAAAATACATGAAAACATATATCGTTGATCGAAAGTATCTGTAAAGGTAAAACATTTTCTACAAATATTGTGTTATCCACGAGAGTAGTTTGTATTTAGTTTTGAATTAAAATAACTCAGTTTTTTAATTTTTTATTGTTCGGGGGTAATGTTATCGAGTCATAAATGAATAATTACTAATAAATTGATATAAGTCCAATAGATGCCTATATAATATTTATATTTTATTCCGAATATATAGGTATCTCGATGCATAACGATGTATAGTCCAATTATAATTTGGATTTGTTATTAATGGCACGAGCATATCGTTCACTTTAAAATAATATTTAATTGTATATCATTTAAATACTCTACTGAATGTAATATTTCAATGACCAAAAATATATCAATATAATGTATGTATATATATATATATATATATATATATCAATATGTGCTATTAACCTTTTTTTTGGTTTAATTTATATTAATATTATTTTATACTTAATCAATATTTTGTAAATAGTTATAAATCATACAACAATTTCAAAATAATGACACATTTTTAAATAAAATAAAGATATAATATGACATATCAAAAAGCATAATTGATATTATATATTTCATTGAAAGCGATATTATATACGAATTGTACATCTAAATATTCGAATTTATAAAAATTTCAATAGGTCTGCAATATGTATTTTATATTATATATACCCGCATGAGTCCCACAACGACGTAAAAATTTTCAGTTGTATTACTAAGAAGCCAATTATCAGAGAAATTATAATATAAATACAAATTATACATAATCATCAAGAACTTATTATATGATAAATGAAATAAAACTATATAAACTGTATCTACGATACTTACCAAAGAAGTTATAAATATTTGAATTTTTTACTATAATACTTTATAGGGTTATTAAACTTTGGTATCACATTTGTATCATATTTTTACGAACGTCATATTCTTCACCTCCTGCAAGTCCATGCTTTTTATAATCTAAATATAATTCAATTAATTGTAATCTACATTTTTATAATTTAAATACGACATACTATAGTAATATTTTGAGAAATCCATAAAAGTATATATAAATATTAAAAGTTTAATAACTTTGTGAATAACGTATAAAAAATGGAATAGTTTATAAAATAAACTGTTACACAAAAATGAATTATTTCAGATATATCAATTTAATGTAGGATAGCTGTAAAATATTATAAATGAATACAATTGTCAAATATTAAACTTCTCATGATATTACGGTTAACATTTTTAGAAAATCGTAGTAAAAAAAAATTTATTTCGGCTACTTAAATTTTTGAAATTTTTATTATAATCATTTTTAACAAATTGGTTATGTTGAGAAGACTTATAATATTACACTTGACTCAGTTCGTATCTCTTAAAAAAAACTAATTTCCTCAGCATATCGTGGTGATAAGTTAGAGTTTTTATTGTAATTGATATCTCAATGTCACAGGTGTTGGTTAGAAACTAATTTGAAAATTAATTTAAACTTTTATTTTTAAATATAATGTTATAAATAATATAAATGCGTCTCTAATATCATTAAAAATCATATTAATATTAATGCTTTCGTCTTGAGATAATATTTGTATTTTAGATTTTTTTAAATCAGGTACAGAAATTTTAACCAATACCTAGATGAATTACTTATGATTACGTCTAACACAAAATTCGAATCTAGCCATTTTGAATGGTGGCCATTTATAATTAGAGTAATATCCCAAAAGCATAGTATAGTAAGTCATTATTTTGTGTATAAATATTTAAATTTAATTATGATATTTTCTAGTAATGTTATATTAAAAATTAAAGCTAGTATTATTGTGATAATTGGGTGTAAATGCATGTATAAATAAATGTATATAACAATATATATATATATATATATATATATATATTTTATTTTTTTTAAATACAATTTATTGACTACATTGATTTATATTATCTCATGAATTTTCTAATTATTATTTTACATATTCTTACGTTAGTAAATACATGTCTATATTATTATATTATAGTTAGGTATCTATTTTGGTATATTTGTAGTTTACAATAATTAAACAATTATATGAATACAAGAAAAAATGTAATTTTAATTTATAAAATGTAAATTATTTTTTCTTTAAAGATCATTCAGTTTTTAACTTTGATGAAAATATGTCTATAAGCAAAATAGAAAAATTTCATTATTTATTGTCGTGTTTGTCGGGACCTTCGCTGACTGTCGTAAAGTCGTTGCCTTTAACAGCGTCAAATTATGACAGCGCCTGGCAATCCTTAATGAGTTGGTATGATAACCAACGTGCATTAGCTACCGCACACCTAGATAAAATATTCACTTTCAAACCTATACAACAAGAATGGCTACCTTCGTTCAATGCGTTTTTGAATGTATTTCACGAGAATGATGCTGCGCTGAAAAGGCTTGAAGTTGAAGATTTTTCAGGTTTTTTATTGTTTTATATGGGTGCTAAGGTACTGGATTCTGATACTCGCCTTTTATTTGAAGCCACAGTTCTGCCATCTGAATTTCCGTGTATCGAGCACTTAGTAGATTTCATTAGACAGCGTTGCCGAATATTAGAAAATGTAAGGGGCCGGGATAGTGAAAAGGGTGAAAAGCACCTTCCAAAGTAGAAAATAAATTCAACATCGCAGTCTATTCTTACCATTTCAACCGGATCAAAAAAGAAGTATAAAAAATGTCCATTTTGTCCAGAATCTCATTCGGTTTATCGTTGTAAAATATTTAAAGAATACCTAGTCCAAAAACGTCGCGAGGTAGCTCAAGGAAAAAAGCTATGTTATTCATGCTTAAGTTTAAATCATACGTCACGAGTTTGTCAGTCGAAAATACCGTGTTCAATATACAACAAGCGTCATCATTCGCTGCTATATTTAAACACCGATGCTCCGTCACCCACACAGTAACAAGAATCAGAATATATTTCTCCCCAAGAACCCCGAAAAGAATTCGCCGGACTCTCTTGTTCGAGTAATAAAGTCATATTAGGAACTGCTATCATTTGCATGCGTAATTTTCATGACACTTATCAGAACGTCCGCGTGTTGTTAGATAGTGGCTCGCAGGTGTCAGCCATTACAATGCGATGTGCTTCCAACCTAGGTTTGAAAATACGTAAATGCCATTTGAATATTGTCGGGTTAGCGAAAAAAACTGTCGATGACGTCAAGAGGATGACCAGTTGTAATTTCGTGCCACTGCAACACAACAAATCATCGTTTTGTTGTACCGATGTCGTTATCTTGTCACAAATTATCACTCCTATGCCAACCTCACAACTGCCATCGAGCATACATGACAGGTACAAACATTTAGTGTTAGCTGATCCTGCATTTGATTCTCCTGCTCCAGTTAATATGTTAGTTGGTGGAAACCTGTTCTCACATGTGATCCGTCCACAAGCTAATATACTACATCATCAAGGTCTACCATCAGCGTTAGACACCTTTTTTGGTTGGGTAATCTACGGTTCACTGGACGAAAAGGTTTCGTCTTCTATACGATCTTTGTCAGTGGCATCTTCATTTCCACTGAATGATGTAATGCAGGCCTTTTGGTCTATAGAGGAAGTAACACAACCATCACAGCCTACCACTGAAGACGAAAAGTGTGAAAAATGGTTCAGTCAAAACACATCACATGACATCGATGGTAGATTTTGTGTCGGCCTTCCTTTTAAGGATACTGTCCCCTTTGAGCAAAACAGTTTTTACGACAGGAAAAAAAATAAAACTATCTATGACGTCCGTTGAAAGATTCTCTACAAATCACGGTCTAGGTGAATCCCGTTCACTTGCGTTGAAACGTCTTTTCAATCTCGAAAATTGTCTGAGCAAAGCACGTCTTTATTTGCAGAATACCGACGTTTTATGCAAGAGTATTTAGTATTGGGTCATATGAAGATAGCCACTCAACCTGGAAGGTATTTTATACCACATCACGTGGTGGTAAAGCGTGATGGAGAAAACGTAATTCTCGATACGTAAAAAACGTATCGAGAAACTACGTGTAGTGTTCGATGCGTCGGCTTTCACATTGTCTGGGCTTTCCCTGAATGATGAACTATAACCAGGTCCGAAGCTTCAGACAGACATTTTTGATATCCTGTTAAAGTGTCGTGTTAGATGCTATGTATTCACGGCGGATATCACCAAGATGTATCGTCAGATTTTAGTGGCACCCAACGATTATGCTTATCAACACATACTATGGCGTGGTAATCCGAGTGACCAAGTGATCGAGTTCGAGTTGCTCACGGTTACCTAAGGGGTAACTTCGGCTCCATATCTGGCCATCAGATGCTTGCATGAATTAGATATTTAGACTGGTCCTCAATTTCCCACAGCATAGAACGTTCTAACTCAATCGACCTACGTTGATGACATCGTTATTGGTGCTGACACAGAAGAGGAACTTCTTCAAATTCAATTAGACATCATTGGTCTTTTGAAATCTTGTAGCTGTTCACTAAAGAAGTGGACCAGTATTTTCCGGTTATTCTAGAACAGGTGAACCACTCGGACCAGATGTCATTAGATCCAAAAGGTGACGTGTCTGTCAAAGTATTGGGATTACACTGGGAACCTATATCGAATAATTTTGCTTACCACATCAGTCTTCAACACGAACAATACACTAAGCGTAAAGTGCATTCAACCATTGCGAGACCTTTTGATCCCATCTGTGTTTTAGGTCCCACCTTGTTATGGACAAAAAATTTTATGCAAGAATTATGGAAACTTTGGTGACACTGGGACACCCCATTACCAAATCACCTGCAGGAAGTGTGGGAACAATTTATAAGTGAATTACCTTCCTTAACCAAAATTGCTTTACCCCGCCATATTGATATCAGGAAAAATTTGAAGATTCAATTGATGGGATTCTCAGATTCATCTCAACGTGGCTATTCAGCAATCGTCTACTTAAGAGTTGTGAGGCCTTTGGATCAAATATCGGTTTACTTAATTACCTGTAAGTCCAAAGTGGCACCACTCACATCGTAAAAGGGTGAAAAGGAATTATCCATACCTCGCCTCGAGTTGTGTGCCGCCTTATTGTTAGCCCAAACATTAAATCGTGTAAAAATGGTCCTGTCCTCCGAACTATCGATCTCTTCAACACATGTCTGGACTGACTCTACAGTTGTATTGTCGTGGTTAACTACACACCAACGAACCTTCAAGATTTTCGTAACAAATCGAATAGCAAAGATACATGCATTACTTCCTGAGTGTGAATGGTCATATGTTAATACGACAGAAAATCCTTCTGATCCTGCATCACGTAGTGTACTACCACATGCGACAGTCTTATGTAAAGTTCATCAAGAAGGACATCCATTTCTCCGTCTTCCAACACATCAGTGGCCGAGCCGAACCTTTTCAACCATCAGTCCTGAGCAATTACCCGAATATCAACCTAAACTGTTAACAGCGTCAGTGGCCACTGTCAGTAGTATTACTTTACGAGATGATATTATTCAACAATTTTCCTCATTTACACGCATGCTACGCGTCCTTGCCTACGTCAAGCGTTTATCTTTCATGGCGCATAAAAGGAAGGAAATTTCTCTCAGTCCTCTAAAACAGGCAGAGTTGCAAACTATACTTATACGTGTTGCATATTTAACACAACAATCACACTTTCCAGATCTTTATCGACAATTAACTGCATCTAACGGCTCAATGCGGCCAGCCACATTAGCTCAACTTACTCCATTCATAGATTCTTCGAATCTGATACGTGTCGGTGGCCGACTTCGTCACGCGTCCTTAGATCCAGACGCCAAACATCCTATCTTGCAACCCAAGTCATCCAAATTGATAGAGCTCGTCATCCAACATTTTCATCAAGGTTTTTTATACGCAGGTCCCAAACTAGTCTTAGGTATGATCCGACGAAAGTTTTGGATACTGTCGGGCCGAGACGACGTCCGCCAGTATATTTTTGGGTGTGTAAAATGTGTCCGTCACAAGGCCATCCGCCTAAATCCAATTATGGGACAGCTACCATCTTTTCGTATTCAACAGCATAGACCTTTCAATCGAGTGGGTCTGGATTATGGTGGTCCGTTTGTAATTAAAGAAAGCCGTCGACGCAACGCAAAAACCAGTAAGTCATATTTAGCATTATTTGTATGCATGACAGTTAAGGTTGTCCATCTTGAATTTGTCACGGATATGTCTACGGCAGCGTAGTTTTTTATTACGTTATTATATTTATGTTATACAAATTAAGGTATTGTCAACGTTAGGCACTAACACTAGGTTTAAGTATCTCTCCCTGTAAAATAGTCTAAGACATCATAATACACTCGTCTCATATTTGTATACAGTCCACAAAATTCGTTGTTATAAATTAGTGCACCTATCCTTACATCTCCTATCCAGTTTTCATACACTTTTTTTAACCACCAATATACCAACCGGCAAAACGGTGTAAACAAATTTGATAATTTTATATAAATAAATATTCAATTAATGGCACTATAAATTTTTTAAGAAGTCTATGCTATACATATACAACATTGTTTTATTTTTTAAACCCTATAGCAAATGAAATCATAATTTTTAGAAAACCAAATATTCTATCTCTTTTTTTATAGTAAATTTAATATAATTAAATTTAATAATTTAACATTTAGTCAATTCAGAAACACCTTCATTTTTTTAAAAATTCGGAATCAGAAGTTTAAGAACCTAATGTTTGTACTGCAAGTTTAAATTTTATATTATTATTTTCCTATTCACTATTATTTTTACTTAATTTATTTTAAGATGTAAGTACTATATCATCCTGATCTTTATGAGGATCATCAATCTATTAATAAATCTACATTAATCATATTATATATAATTTTGTCTTTTAATTTTATTACATGTACCTACCTAATACATTCCGTACCAAATTCAAACCCTTGTTTGGTTATCAATGGTTTATATATTATGTGTTACGACTATCTAATGTATGATTAGGTGGAAAATGGTGACGGCATATTTTAGAATATGCTATGGGAAATTTATTTTTTATTTTTATTGCATTCGCCCATTGCTTTAACAGTTCTCTGTTTTTCAATAGAAAACTGAAAAACAATATATTAATCTACTAAAAATTGATTTAAAAATATATTACTATTAATATATAGATATGTACTATTTTAATTAAACATCTAAGGTCAATAATAAATAAAGTAGGTACTTAAGTATTTTTTTTTATTTTAAATTCAAAGTAAGTAAATATTTTTTACTTTGTTTTATATAAGTAAAGGTATCTAACCAAATTGTGTCCATCAAAATTTTTTCTAGAATAGAATTTTATAAAATATGGTTCCATCTTTCTCATATTTCTCGCCATTACATCCCTAACCTACTTTTCGGTGTTTCTTATCTTTTTTTTTTATCAATATACATTTCCATTACAAATCGTATAACCTCTACCCTATCCCTCCTTAACACATATCTAATCCACTTCAATCTATTATTTTTCATGTTGTCAACTATCAAAGCTATTCCTATATAACTTCTTATATACTTATTCCTTATTTTGTTCTTTTTAGTTAATTTAACATTTTTATCTCTGCTTCACTCATTTTCTCTTCTATCTTCCTATCTACTGCCCAACATTCTGTGCCATACAGCATTACGAGTCTCAAAACTGTATTATAAAATTTACTTTATCATACAGACATCTGACGCTTCTATCTACTTCATCCACCTATAATTAATACTGTATTTCATATCCTCTTCGAAGCCCTTTTTTTTTTTATAGCGGAATGTAAATACTTAAAATTCTCAATCTCTCTCATTCAACATTATTTTATTATATGACGATTTCATTCGAAAAATTTATTTGAGAGTAACGATCAGTATTACGTATTATCTGGAATACAACAAGAAATTAATGATTTCCATATGCAATGTTTATGAATCTTATACATTTTCGATTACAGCAATGTTCCATTATTTTGAAAATACCGGGAATTCAAAGTACAGACAAGAATATGAAATTACGAGAAATCATCAATAGTTTAATATACTTTCTGTAGCTTTCGCACAAAATTATATAATAGTTATATTTGAATGTAACTAAAACATCAACTAGAAGTTTAGAAACTCTACAATTATTTCTGTTAATCTCGAATCAGATAATTATAATGTTATTTTAAATTCTCGATAACTATGATCACTAGAGAACGGATTTATATATAATTGAATATAATTATTAGAATAAGCTATTTGAAATCTAATAAGACATGTGCACGATTTATTTCATTCATATAAAAATAACACTAATTTTATTTTGCATATTTAATACATATTTGTAATTTTCAAACGTATATCTTGTAGCATATTATAGTATTTTTAAATGCATGTTTTGAGGATTTTTTGTGCATATATATCCGTTTCCTAGGGATCACATAACATATTAATATTATATACTTATAGTTGGAATTTATAATTAAAGGACCATATAACTAAATATGCTTTTCTTTTTTTATTGCATAAAATAATGTTAATAAATTAAACAAGAATATTAATATCTCAAAAAATGTCTATAACAATTATTTAGCCATGTACACAAATAATAAATATACGCATTACGTTATATTTTGTCACCGTCACATATTTCCTGTTCCACAATGAGTAACTATTACAACATACAACTTTTAAGTGCTTATAGTATCTGTAATATTTAATTTTTGTATTTAAACTAAATAAACATTTTTAAGCTCATAAATTTATCGTTAATTTAATACCGACATACAAAAAATATAATTCTTCTTCTTCTTCTCCTTCGCTTTCTCTCCCAACTATTTGGGATCGGCCACCCTGGTCCTACACTACCACTTATCTCTATCTCCCGCATCTTCTTCACTTACTCTCATCTTCCTCAATTCATTCGCCATCATATCCCCCCTTCTCTTTTTCGGTCTTTCTCTCCTCCTCTTACCAACAACATGCATTTCCCTTACTAATCTTACTTCCTCAGTCTCTTCCCCCCTTAATACATACCCGAGCCATCTTAATCTATTCTCTCTCATTATGTCTACTATCGGTGCTACTATCAGCGACATTCATTCTCTGTTCTATCTTTCTATCTACTGCCCAACATTCTGTTTCATACATCATTGCAGGTCTTACCACTGCTTTATAAAATTTAATTTTTAACCTAATAGGAATTCTTTTATCACACAGAATACCTGACGCTTCTCTCCATATCGTCTATTCACACTTAATCCTGTGTTTCATATTCTCTTCAAAACCTCCATCTTTTTATAAAATGGACCCTAAATACTTCAACCTCTCCACTTCTCCCACCACATCTCCACTTAACTTTATTTCTAGTCTTTTCCTATTCCCTCTGTGTTCCCTTTCACCAAAAACATACTCTATATATTATATTTTACTCCTACTAATCCTTAGTATTTTACTTTCTAGAGCTTCCCTCCACTCTACAAGTCTACCATTCACTTCCTCAGGACCTTCTCCTATCAGTACTATATCATCTGCAAACAGCATGCACCATGGTACTTTCCCCAATATATCCTTTTTTATCTCATCCATTACCAGGGAAAATAAGTAAGGACTCAAAGCTGAACCCTGATGTACCCCCACTCTGACCCTAAAATCCTCAGTTTCTCCACACAGACTTCTCAATCTTGTACTCGCCCCTTCATACATATCTACAATTATGTTCACATACACCTTTAGTAATTTTTTCTTTATTAATGCCCACTTTAAGATCTCCCTAGGAACCCTATCATAAGCCTTCTCTAGATCAATAAATACCATACACAATTTCTTTTTGATTTCTCTTTACTTCTCTACAATCTGTCTCACACAAAATATTGGCTCCATTGTTGACCTCCCAAGCATTACCCCAACCTGATTTCTAGTAACAATTGTCTCAATTCTTACCCTTTTATCTATTATCTTTTCCCAAATCTTCATACTGTGGCTCATAAGTTTTATCCCTCTATAATTTCCACAATCCTGTACATCACCTTTACCCTTAAATTTGGTACTACACAACTCTTCCTCCACGCTTCTGGAATTTTTCCTTCCACTAATACCTAGTTAAAGAACTTTGTCAGCCATTGTATACCTAAACTTCCTAATACTTTCCATAATTCTACTGGTACTCCATCCGGTCCCACCGCTTTCTTATTTTTAATTTTTCTCACAGCACTCCACACTTCCTCTTCCCTTATTAAATCCACCATACCTAAATTCCACTCTACTTGATCAATGGCTTCTCTCAAAAATTTCTCATTTAATAATACCTCAAAATAGTCTTTCCATCTCTTTATCACTTCTTTTTCCTCTGTTAACACCCTCTTATTATCATCTTTTATACACCAAACATTTCTAAAGTCCCTGGATTGTTTTTCTCTTTCCTTAGCCAGCCTGTACACTTCTTTCTCCCCTTCTTTAGTTCCCAACTTCTCATACAACTTATTATATTTCTCTAATTTAGCTTTACTTACTGCACTTTTCGCTGCTTTTCATAAACTTTTATACTCTACTTAATTCTTCCTCTCTCTGTTTTTCTGCCATTTCTTAAAATGTATATTTTTCTTTGATATTATCTTTTGTACTTTTACTGCCTACCACCATGTTTGCTTATCCCGTGGCATATTACCTCTACTCACGCGCACGGCTTCCTTAGAAACTTTCTTAATACCCTCTGCTACTTTTCCCATATTTCGTTTATATTCCCTTCCATGTTCCACATCCCTGTCCCAATTAGCTTTCTTATAAACACTTTTTCATTTTCACTCATTAGTTTTCACCACCTAATCCTCGGTTCCTTAACTATATTTTCTTTTTGTACACCCTCTTTTTCCTACACCAAATATCCATAACCATTAACCTATGTTGTACCGTCACACTTTCCCCCGGGATCACCTTAGAGTCCTTACACTGTTTCAAACCTCCTCTCTTCCACATAAAATAATCAATTTTTGATTTGTTCCCACCACTCTTATAAGTTACTAGCGGACCCGGCAGACGTTGTCGTGCATGATATTTTAAGCGATTAGGATATTAAACAAAGTTTAAAATTAAGACAAATAATATAATAATATCATTATTTTTTATTACGAAATGACCTCAATTTTTCTAAAAACAAATCGTTATACTCAATAATATTTGTTTAATTTTATCTTAATGCGAGTTGACGAACAATATTTTTAGTAAACTCCTGAGGAGTATATATATATAGATATATATATATATAGAGAACACGCCACATATAATTAGCCATGTGAAAAGACCGTATTTTCTAGATCCAACCCACTAATCGACATTATTTGACCCTGTGACTTATTAATAGTAATGGCAAATGCCAAGTGAATTAGAAATTGCAGACGTCTGAATGTTCCATTGGGATTCGTGGCAGGAGAACAACTTTACCTTCCAATTGTCCGTTCAAAATTGTAGCTTCAAGAACATTGCCCATAATTTTTTTTATGACTAATCTTGTACCGTTACATAGCTTAGGTGCATTTAAATTTCGAAACAAAATGATAGGTGAGCCAATTTTTAATCGCAAGTTATGTAGTGGCAATCCTGGTAAATCCAGCGAATTCTAAATTCTACAGGATAGTTGACTGCTTCGTCTGGATCGGTAACAGTGTCGATAGATTTGAACAATATCTCATTGCCGGGCAATGACTTGTTGGATTTTTAAGTTAATATTGTCAACATCAATATTTTTTGCAGCTAAAATAGCTCATTCACGAAGCCACGCATGATTAATATAATTAGCTTGTATATCTGGAAATATGCTTTCAATCAAAGCATCTTTCGTATTTACCAAGTTGCAGAAATTGTCAGGCAATTTGATGCATTGTGTGTGGGATTGTTCCGTTTCCAATGTTCAGAAATTGTTTGGAGAATGATAGTGCCGTTGGATCGTTTTGCAGTTGAACACACATATTTGTGTTAAGACGTAATTTATTTACATTTCGCTATAGATATGATTGTTTTATACATGCGTTAATTTCATCCGCATATGTAGCGCATATAATGACCGGCAATGTCTATCTAAAATCACCGGACAACAGCAGTAAAGTACCACCGAACAGCCTGGTGTTATTATTTAGATCTTTCATTCGTCTATCGAGAGCTTCAAGTGAATGCTTGTGGGCCATAGTGCATTCATCCCAAATAATAATTTTGCATTTTTTCAAAACTTTAGCCATACCGGAATACTTTTTTATGTTGCACACTGCATCTAGATTTGTGTGAATGTTCAACGGCAACTTGAGTGCTGAATGTGCAGTCCGTCCGCCATCAAGCAAAGTGGCTGCAATACCTGATGGAGCAATTGCTACAGCAATTTCATTTTGTGATCGAATGCGCGCAAGTATTAGTGATATGAGAAACGTTTTTCCAGTTCCACCTTGTTCTGCTACAATTGACAAATTAATTCGATCGTATACATTCTTTTATTCATCAGTGAGTAGTTGCTCATTATTTTCAACTAAAGTGGTTAAGAGACCGTATCGAACTGTTGTTCGCGCATGTTTATGTGTGCTTTGTAGATTTTACACAGCAATGGTGAATACGGAACCACCCAGTGATTGTCAATGTCAACTGTTGTATTGTTTGACATGCGTAATTGATGTGATTGACCACCAAGGTCAGGGTCCCTACGACGATACAATGGATAACCATCGATATTTATGATTGTATCATTTATACAAATTTTTGGAAAACCTTTCTTAAATTTTCCATTGTCCATGCACTGTGCCGTCATGTTTATATCACCGCATGGACCATGGATCATGTTAGTGGTAACAATCTCATACAATTCTTGATCGATATTCTGATCCGGAATTTCTGCTGAGATAATTTTATCAATTTCTTCAGACTGTATTTTGTCGACCAACTAAATCGAAATATGCGCGCGTGGCAAACCTCGATTTTGCCATTCAACAGAATACAGCCAGCAACGTGTTTTTCCGAATACAGAGGAATGTATAATCAAGTTCATCAAGGATTTTAACTTTTGTCTGAAGACACGTGCAGTGATATCGTGCCGATCTATTGTAGTCTGGCAATAACGCAATTTTAATTTCATCCCATTTTGGATTACACGTAAATGTAATGAACAAATCTGGTCGTCCGTATGCACGCACAAAAGTCATTGCGTCTTGAATATATTCTTGCATATGATGTGGGCTACCAATATATGATGATGGAAGAATATATGAAGTACCGATGTCATTTATGTTAGTTATTCCATCTACGTTACCAACAGTAGCATCATGCAAATTAATGTATTCCTCAGCTCGTATCACCGATTACAATTTGTGTATGTGACGAATAGTCGATGTCCGACTCATATTCAGACGCAAGGCGAAGAAGTGATGCACGTGTCAATGCGCGATACACTTGCAAACGCTATTGTTCACGTGTTCTGAATGTGTCGGTGACTCGTTGACTGGCCAGTCTTTGTCTCAATGCAATAGCTCGACGGCGTTCGTTGCGTTGCTCTGGACTTTCATTACCACGTGTGATTGCAGCCTGGTTTTTTAAATTTTTATTGTCCGTCAATTGATCTTCTTCCGATCTATTTAACCGACGGTTATGGACTAATTGTGAATTCCGCATTTGTCGACCAATATTTCCTCCTCGTTCACGAAGACGTGACATTATATGTGAGTATACACCGTACAAAAAAAAAAACACTCAAATTAAAAAATTATGTCGAAAAATAAACGAAATTCTAATTACCTAGATACCGACTGTAGCGCCATTTATATGTCAAAATAATGAAACACTCTAATAATAAACAAATAATACAATTATAAAATTGTAAATATTGATATTGGTATTCATGGCAACGAATTGCAATATTAAAAAAGTTCGTTTTTTTTTTTTTAAAAATAAAATTTTCTAGATCCCGATTGCACTTACCCACTAATTCGGTCCAATTGTGATTCTAAACCATCCAGGGACCCACTCAAACACACACACAAAAATTCATTCAAATCGGTTCAGCCGTTTAGGAGGAGTTCAGTGACATACACACGTACAGTAGAATTATATATATATATATATAGATATAATACTCTTCTCTCTTCCTAAAATAAGTGTTCACAATTGCTAATTCATACGCTGAGGCAAAGTCAAGTATTTTTTCTCCAGCCTCATTTCTTTCTCTATACCTATACCCTCCATGCACTCTATCATAATCTATTCTATCACAGCCTACATGTCTATTCATATCCCCACCAATTACAATATTCTCATTTCCTTGTACTCCTTGCATTACTTCATCCATCTCTTGCCAGAATTCCTCTTTCTGACTTTCCTCACATCCCCCTTGTGGAGTATACGCATTTACAATATTTAATACCTTATCTTCTAATATTACTCACACTAAAATAACCCTATCACTTTTTCTAATCACCTCTACCACTTTTCCTTTCATTTCTTCATCTAATATAACTCCTACACCATTCCTTGTACTAGTTCTTCCTGAGTATATGATTTCATACCCCTCATCAATTTCTTTTGCTTTCTCCCCTTTCCACTTTGTTTCTTGCACACAACAAATATTCACATTCCTCCTCTTCAAAACTTCTGCTAACTCCCTACTCCTATTTGTCAATGTTTCTACATTCCACATACCTACACTCACTTTGAACTTATCCTGTGTACTCAAGCATGAATCTGACCCAAAACACTTTGGTGCTTTCCCTACACCATCGACATCACGGCCGTTGGGTAGACCCGCACATATAACTGATGGAACAGCTACCGCAGCCGCTGTCAGGCTGGTACTGGTCACTTGGTACCTTAGGATATCTCCACACCCAAGTACGCAATTTTGTTATTTAGTTTATTATTAGTTAATTTAGTTAATTCGTTATAAGACTCCTCATACATTTTTGACAAGTTTTATGCCGGCTGTTGAACTGAAGCAACCTCAATTATTTGACTTCTACGACAGGCATAAGGAAACCGTGGAGGTATTCTTAGACCCCTAAATAGGGCCAATACAAAAAATATAATTATATGAAATATATTTATATAAAAATTAATTTTAGATTTTAGAACTTTTTAACGTACAATTAAATATGAAATAATACCTCTATAATATAATCATCTGGATCAATAGATACATTTGTTTGTGATTTTTATTGAACAATTACACGTCAATGTAATACCATAAATTTGATCACTTTATAAGTTTATAAAAATTATTATTAAATATTATGATAATATCTACCTACTTCAAAATATAATTTACTTTACTGTTTAATATATGGCTTATAGGTAGTAATTGAAAAATTACCTAACGCACGCTCCTTTTTATAACTTAGGAGGAATTTTTTTGGTATTGGTTTTAAAAATAAACACAATTTTAAATTTTGTGTTCAGTGTATGGATATTTTAATTCTCATAAAAATAATATTCAATTGATCCAGGAAAAATTAATTTTAAATTTCCCAAAAGAGGAAATTTACCTAAACAATTTCGAAAATGGGTCAATGTTCTACTAATTATACCTATATATTTTATAAGTTATAACGTTAGAATGTTAATAGGTCAAAATAATTACGATGACCATATTTACTAAGCTATCGGATATTACACAGTACACACTTTATTCTACAAAACATATTTTAGGTACTAAAAGTGGTTTTATAAAATATAATCATATTATTAATATATAAATATCATAGAATTACATAGCTATGTTGAAACGTCAATTTGTTGTGAAACATGTAAATTCACATACCTATGATAACATAATAAAAAATGTTCGATAAGAAAAACGAACAAATATATTGATAAATCTAGTCATCTAGATGAATATTAATTTTACGTTGAAAAAAATTAAAATTTACTTTATTATAACATAATTATATTAATATATATCTTTTGTACATCGGTACTAAATTAAAAGAAAAACTCATGAGTTTTAAAAATGTTGTTATAGTTTAAATCAAAAAGTTAAACATTACAGGTACTATAAGCACTTGAACGTTGCGAGTCGTAATATTTTCACGATATGGTATAGGGAATACTCAGCGGGGTCAGCAAAATTATGACGTCACATAATACGTGTAGACGGTTAAATAATTGTCGTAAGCATTTTTTAATGGTATTTTTATTTTAGTCTCGCTCAATACTATACTAATAGCTAAAGTTGTATTTTTGAGTTTTACGGTTGACACGGTTCGTAATTAACTATACGTGGAAAACCAACGTGTATATAGGTAAATACGACCTATTTTAATCAACCGTCGTTCCCGTCTCATGACCACCGGTATCCAGTGATAACAGTCGGTACAGTTTATATTCGGATAGTATATTAATTATGATTGTATAATTAGGTCTTTTGCGAAGACAATCGCCCAATGATTACTTATACATCCGTATAAATATAAGCAATGATATCGACGAAAAATGTCCCGATAATATCGACTTCGATATATATATATATATTATTCAGTTTGTTTATAAACATTGTACACATCCCTACGTCTTTTCGATTTTTTTATTGTATTTATTGTTACATCATACATGCTCAATGCTCATATATATATATATATATTATTTGTATCCATAGCATATACACCATCACTCATTCTTCATCATCTCTTTTGTAGACCACTGGCCTCTTATATCGTAAATTCCATATCACCAAGATATACAAATTGTTTTATTTCTAATGTTTGTTTGTTTTTATTTTAATAAAATTAAATATAAAATTAATAAACTGGCGTTGTGATTTGCGTGCATTGTCCCACCCACTACACTGTATCATGGTCCTTTAATCAATTCCTTGGAATCGTAATAATCGTGAATAACAACAGTTACAAATATAATTTAACAAAATTCAATACTAAGTTATATTCATGAAACAGCATTTCGCATAAAATAACAGAAAATAAATTACTAAATATAAATGATTAAAATTATTTATTTTGCCATTATTAATAATATTTATTACTATATAACATATTTTATATTAAAAACTTAGTGTTGGTAGCACTTTGCCCGTTGGGTAGGATACTGATATTCAATATATTTTATTTGAAAGGAATGATAAACAATTTCTTTCCACAAAATAATTTTGAGCAAATCTTAGCAGTTCATATATAACATGCATATAATATGTCGGTAATATTCAGTTCTTTTTGACAATTTAAGTAGGCATATTAACAAACTTATTTTTTAACGGTATATATTAAGAAACTTATATTATTTCTTATTAGTTATTATTTACTGATGGTATAAAAACGATTTTAAATATGTGTTTACATAAAATAGATGTATCGTAAAATTAAATCTGGTTTAATTTTCCAGGGTCCTAATATCCCCCAAAAAATTAAAATCTAAATCCTAAAATTATATATATATAGTCCAGAAATGGAAAATCACAATTAAAAACTTTATCGAGTTCGTATAATACTAAAATACAAATTTTGTCTAAACTCAAAAAAAAATACACTTAGAAAATTATAAAATTATAAACAATATATATTAATCGTATATTTTTCATTGTAATATATTATACCAAAGTAATGAATTTTGTCAATTTTGTCCCTGGGAAAAGTGTGACAGCACAACATAGGTTAATGTTTATGGATATTTGATGTAGGAAAAAGAGGGTGTACAAAAAGAAAAATATAGTTAAGGAACCGAGGATTAGGTGGTGGAAACTAACGGGTGAAAATAAAAAAGTATTTATAAGAAAGCTAATTGGGACAGGGATGTGGAATATGGAAGGGAATATAAACGAAATGTGGGAAAAGTTAGCAGAGGGTGTTAAGAAGTACAGGAGATAATATCAAAGAAAAAAATACAGTTTAAGAAATGGCAGAAAAACAGAAAGAGGGAGGATTGGGTAGAGTATAAAAGTTTATCTAAAGCAGCAAAAAGTGCAAGAGTAGAGCTAAATTAGAGAAATATGCTGAGTTGTATGAGAGGTAAAGAAATAAAGAAGGGGAAAAAGAAGTGTACAGGCTGGCTAAGGAAAAAGAAAAACAATCCTGGGAATTTAGAAATGTTTGGTGTATAAAAGATGAGGATAGGAGGGTGTTAACAGAGGAAAAGGAAGTGATAAAGAGTTGGAAAGACTATTTTGAGAGAAAAGAAAGCGGTGGGACCGGATGGAGTACCAGTAGAAGTATGGAAAGTATTAGGAAGTTTAGGTATACAATGCCTGACAAAGTTCTTTAATAAGATACTAGTAGATGGAAAAATTCCAGAAGCGTGGAAGAAGAGTTGTGTAGTACCAATATTCAAGGGTAAAGGAGATGTACAGGATTGTGGAAATTATAGAGGGATAAAACTTTTTAGCCACAGTATGAAGATTTGGGAAAAGATAATAGATAAAAGGGTAAGAGGTGAGACAACTGTTACTAGAAATCAGTTTGGGTTTATGCCTTGGAGGTCAACAATGGAGCCAATATTTTGTGTGAGACAGATTGTAGAGAAGTACAGAGAAATCAAAAAGAAATTGTGTATGGTATTTATTGATCTAGAGAAGGCTTATGATAGGGTTCCTAGGGAGAT
>JAIPRL010003368.1:0-47694 GCA_025469235.1 Pemphigus obesinymphae | reverse complement strand
GCGTCGGGATACCTTTGCCGGTAATCATGAATGGTCTGAATTAAAAATTGTTTTTGGTCTTCGTTTTTAGTGATTAAATTGTTATAATCACTAATTAATTTTACTCCTCGTTCTGCCGCGTCATTAATAACTTTTAAGTTGGTAAATTTATGAAGTTCTTGTATGAAATGCTGATTGTTATTCCATAATATAGGATCTTCATTTAAAAAATCGATTTTAATGTTAAGCCTATGAAATAATTTAATTGAAGAACTGATAATATAATATATATATTATTCGATAGCGATGGATAAAGGGCATCGTTCGAATGTATGTTATCCAACGTCTTTGGTACTACGTTATATTCCTATTCTCCCATCATCAAACCCTGATAACGACTTTGTCGCAATGAAAGCCGCCGTCAATCCGTCATCATAAAAACACAACACAGTGGCGTTGTCCGTTTTATGCTGGCCATTTTTTTCTGCGTATTATTTTTATATACATTTGTTTTGCGTGTCCGCCAACGTTATTAATGCGATCATCGTACCTGTTAATACAAACACAGTTATTACATAGGAGAAAAATAGTACGAATTTTTTTTTATCGTGAACTATAAAACTATAATTGACACTACAAATCGTCTATAACCTCCCTACTATTAATTATAGATCTATTCACTAATAAGTACATTAAGGTGGCATCAACCCTAAAATTCTTCCAATTCTTTTAACCATAAATTTTAACACGTCTAGCATAACTTAGGATATCACTCTGTTATATCTAGTATAGTTCCAGATAGGCGAATGCCATTCACAGTTCTAACCTCTTTAAATCATTTGATATGCATACATCCATTTTACCAGAAATTTTTACAATTTGGAGAGGGTTTTTTTGTTGAATTAGTATACATTTAAAAATAGTTTGAATTTTTTCGGGTTTCAGATAATGGGTTCGAAAATGGTTTCGATTTCGATTGGATGTGGAGAGGGATTTAACTGAACTTTTTAAACGGGTTCTATAATTTTTTTACACCCTGATATTAATTCATAACATTGTATAATATGCTATAAATATATTATAATATACAATTAGTTCAACTTAAAAAATATTAATTATAAATTTAAATAGTTGTAAGATAGAAACTGCCTAAAAAAGAGGACAGAACTCCATAGTTAACTCTATAAGCAATATCTGGTTGCAAGAAATAGTTTCAATAATATAACGACCATTCCGCGAGCTGTTAGTAAAAAAAATAAGATAATATGATGGAATATAGAAGAGGAATATTGCTTTATTCGTAATTGAAGATATGTATGAAGAGGCGAGTACAAGAATGAGTAATCTATGTGGAGAAACTGAAGATTTTAGAGTCAGAGTGGGAATACACAAGGGTCCAGCTTTAAGTCATTACTTATTTTCCATGGTAATAGATAAAATAACAAAGAATATACAGAGTGAGGTATTATGGTGCATGCTGTTTGTAGATGATATAGTGCTGATAGGAGAAAGTCCCGAGGAAGTGAATGGTAGATTTGAAAGGTGGAGGAAAGCTTTTGAACCAAAGGACTAAGGATCAGTAGGGGTAAAATAGAATATATAGGGTATGATTTTGGTAAAAGGTAACACAGAGGAAATAGGGAAGGGTAAGAAATAAAGTTGTATGGGGATGAAGTGGGAGAGGTTGAGAGGTTTAAGTAATATGGGTCCATAGTACAGAAATATGGGGGTTTCGAAAAGGATATGAAACATAGGATTAAGTATGGATGGATGAAGTGGAGAGAAGAGTCAAGTGTTTTGTGTGATAAAAGAATCCCTATTAGGTTGAACGATAAATTTTATAAGATAGTGATGAGACCTGCAATGATATATGAAACAGAATGTTGGGAAGTAGATATGATGGCAGAACACAGAATAATATAGAGAATCCATATCATAGAAAGATAGTGGCCAACTCCATTTTTCATTACTGTTATTTTTGATCCAGCGTAAAGGCGGATGAGTATGATCCACGATGGATTTTGATAACATAATATTTTGACAACATAATATTCAATTATTGTAATGAGATTAGAAATGTCACTTATTTTTGAACTCATATATCACATAGATGGGTTGTAGATTTTTTTCATTATTCATTAATTATGATTGCATAGTATTTGAATCAAAAATAGTAAGCAGAACCTTACCTTATTATAGTTATATAATAGGCTCTTTAAATCTGCGTGAAAATCGAACGTACTCGTATCTCGTGGGAAGTTTTATATTTTCATGGTTACCAACGTTACCAGAGTTTCCACGTGGTCTATGCTAAAAGAGCGTGGTTAAATATATTAAAAACAAAAGAAAATAGCTATAAAATATCATAAAATAAAATAATCGGTCGTCCGCGTTCAGAGTAATTCTCGACTCTGCAATATTTCTCCGTCTTTCGTGTCGAAATTGCGATAACTTGACGAGTGCACCTTCGATTCATTCCACCGGATCTATTCATTAATGCGTGTACATACGATATTTTATTACTTATAATATATATATATATATATATTGTGTTGTGTTGTCGTGTCGTGACAACCTATCAATTATTATTCAAAGTATACGGACGGCGAGGAGATCGTCCGCAGGCCGCGATGCGTCGACCGGGACGTTAACGTCCGTTCATCGAAACACGGTCTCGCGGTTCGAGTGGAACGGACGGAGGTGAAAAAAAAGTACAAAGAAAAAAAAAATCGTTCGATTCGTGTTTAATATTCTTTGTCGGAGTGGCGGTGTGAATAATATAATATATCGGGTACGTGTGGAAGAGGCGTTTTCGCCTACACACACACACAATAATAATAATAATAATAATAATAATAATAATCATATATTATAACGATTTAAATGGAAAAAAAAAAAATATATCGATAGGCGTACAGACGACCAGAGGTTGATTGATAGGCGACTCGCGAGCGTATATTATATTGCCAATTACGGGCGATGATGACGACTGCGCTCGAGCACATCCGAATAGTGCGTGTTACCGCGACGCGAAAAACGTTTCGTTGGCGTCACGACCCGTACTGCGGCAAAACCTCGTCGGATCCAAAATTGAGGATGGGGTGGAGGAAGAGTAGGAGGAGGGGGAGTTTTATAACCCCTTTTTTTTTTATGGTATGAACCCGGTTACAATACATTATTATCTATACACGGTCGGTTCGGTCACAAACACGACCGCCAATATAAATTATAATATCGCCCAATGATAATATTGCATATTAATGTAAAGGAGAATGGACAATTTACACGCACGGTACATGCTCGCGTACGGACGCGGAATGACGATGACGGACGCGCGCGCGTGTCCCCGTCGCCGTTTCCGAACGTTATAATTTTATTCACGTACGCGCCCGGTTAATTATTATTATGGTTTCCGAGTGTGCGCGACGAGTATTATAATATCGCATTTATTTAGGTACACACATCGTGTCGTATTATTATATATATGATAGCAGTACTTTGAGTTAAGGTGACCACTACCTTACGCGTAGTACCTTTTTTTTTTTTTTAACGAGATCGTCCCTTTTTATTAATCCTCGAGGAGTAGAGCTTATAGGACGACAGGAGTAAACCGGTCACGGGACTCTTTTTGTTTCGGTTCTGCGCTGGTATCACTGGCGCTTAGAACATAAGGGTCCAAAATTTAATTTTTTTTAAAATAGTTAATCTTTTGCCCGAACAACCCTGTTTGTTCAGACGCACATTCTAGAAATTTATAAGTATACATAAAGGACGAAATCCGGAAGACCTTTCTAGTCATTAAATCGCATAAAAAAATCGTGCAGATAGCATTTTGAAAAGTATCAAAGGAACAAGAATTATCTCAATATAAACGAATGACAGGTTTTTTCGAATTTTCGTGAAATTTACAGAATTTATAAATATCATCGTGGCTAAATATCTAGGTACGTCAGAAATTCGAAATGCGCATGTGTACTAGGTCCTCTGCCGATGAAATTTGTCTAATTTGTCTACGTTTAAAAGTCCTCGGCAGTTGACGTCACAATTTCTGTTTTTATCCCATGAATGACACAACTGGACGAAAACGTAAATATTGCCGTCATACCTAGATATTTAGCCATGAATATTATATTATATAGGTTTGTGTAAATTTAACTTAGGTACAACTTTACTGTACAAGTCATAATTAAAACATATTTTCATATATCATAATTGTTTTTAACTTTGAGCGTATCTGCAGTGTACTTTTTGCGAATAGATGACCCCTTTTAGTATAAGCTGTTAAACCGACTCAATGGTTTGTTATTTATAAACACTTAAAATTTAGATAAGATAGGTTTAGTGGAGAATGGGAAATAATATTTTTTAGTAACATGCATTATTTTATTCTTTTAAGCTTTAAATGCTAATAAATAATAAATTATTAGTTTAGTATTCTATAATATTGATAAATCAACATTTTCAATCAAAACATTCAACGCCGGATCATCGTGTCCAAAAAACGTAGATTGTCATTTAAGAAAAGTATATATAATCTAATAAATCACTGGTCCGTCAACTATTCACTTTCAATAAAAATGTGTATTTTCTGTGAGTTGCCTGCCACGTTATTATTGCAGACAATGATAATTTTCAGACAAAGATGAGTTTGCCACTAAACCATTTTTACACTTTTTTCCATTAAAAGTTCCTTCTTTTGATCTACTACCTATTCGTCGCATACAATTGTATGGAATGACTGTCAATCTAAATGGTTTTAATTTCCACCTAACTACGCTGCTTGGCTTAGCAGTAATTCGCCATTCATCCCTCGTTATCATTGGTTTTGGAATTTCTCTTTACGTTACCCATTGTGTATTGTCGACTACGTCTTGGTTATTATCTTTTACTTTTTTGTTCTTGTCCCTATTAAATTATCACATTTATCCACTAAGTTACGATAGTTCGTCTGTTACCTTCATTACATTTTCTGTGTTTATCGTTTTATTTTCTATCGACGAACTTTGTTGCTTTTAAATTAATGTTAATTTAGTTACTATTCTTCATATATTTCTCATCTTCTTAATTCCCGTTTCACTTGTAATTATAATATCTAAATCTCATTTAATGTTAAGAGGACGCTACATACATGATTTCTTGTGTTATAATGTATTATTATGCAATTTTTGTGAAATTATAAGAAAAATGGAAATCAAACAAATTATAAATATTAACATATGTATTAAAAGTAATTTAAAAATAGATCGGTGTCAGTAATATTTTTTAAAGTTGTGTATTCACAATGTTTTTAAAAAAACATGATTACGCAATTCAAATGCCATGTAACTTAAAAAAAAACACACAAACAAAATAGTACCAGCGTTTGAGAGATGAAAAGTTAAACTATGTTTTGTTGAAAGTCGATTTTTTAAAATCGTATTAACATATTAAAAATATAGTACCTATAGAAAAAAGACATATTTGGTAAATATAATTCAATTGTAAGAAATATAACAAGTAAAACATTATTTTAAAAATCTAATTCCAACAAAACATCGAAAAAGTTTAAAAAATAATACAATTTATGTATCAATGTTGTAGACTTAGTAGCATTTGAATTACGAAAAATCGATTTCGCTATCAACATTTTGTTAGTGTAGGGTCCTCTTAATTCTGTTTTTTTTTTTTTAATCTTATTTTTACATTTATAATTACTAATATATATATTTATATTTGTTGTTATTTTAGCTATGTATTATTAATTTCCGCACTGTAATATTTCACCTAAAATAAAGGCACTTGAAAAAAATTAGACGAGCATTGAGCACGTTTAAAAATCACTCTATATATGATAAATTATGAGTTCCTGCACCACAACTGTCCTAAAAACGTTTTGAAAAATCACGATAAAACATAACCATGATATTTATACTACTATATGACTGTTCGTTTCTATATTAACACTTATCACGTGTACGGTCGACCATCGTAACGATCGATTATGCGCTGACGCAGGTTAATGAGTGCAAAATTATTACGTAAATTCTTGACATGAACTGTTTGCAGCCATATATATATATATATAATTGCACCCTTTATTATTATTGGTTTATATATACACACTAATGTGTCTTTTAAATAACATGATTATATACAATATATAGGTCACATTTATTATCGATGATCCGAAGAAAACACACTTATATCCTCACATCAAATATGAGCACTGTAAGACATTTCGAAATTAAAATGTTCAGAAACTGATCGAAAGTATTATATAGGTATGTGTACACAGCTGTATATACGTATTATAATTTGTGTCTTCCGAAAAGTAACAGTTGATGGATTACAACAACAACTATATAATAATATTATGTTGTATTTTTATGAATTTGGATTTTATGCGCGAATCACAACTTTCATTAAACTTCAGTTCTAAATTAAAATAAAGTACGTAATATATGGTATGAATATATAATATATACTATGTATAGAAACTATAAAAACATGTACAATATATTCTACAAAATTTACCAACCAATTTATAATGTATATTGTCTAGTCTTGAGACCTGAATGTATAGGTTTTTTTTTAAATATATTAAAGGTTACCTTAAAAATATTTTTATTATATTCCGAAATTACGAAGATAGGATTGCCAAAGGTGTATGCGAATACAATTGAGGACATGCATAAAGGGGCGAGTACGAAAGTAATGAGTTTATAAGAAGAAACTGAAGAATTTAGTGTCAGAGTAAGAGTTTCGGCTTAAAATTTTTATTTATTTTCTTTGGCAATGGATGAAATAACTAAGGATATACAGAGTGAGGTATCAAGGCTATTGTAGATGCTATAGAGCTGGTAGGAAAGAATTCTGAATCAATGAACTGGAAACTTGAAGATTGGAAGGAATCTCTGGAAGACAAAGGATTGAAGATTAATAGTGGTAAAAAAAAAAATTATTTTGAAGAAAGGGAACATGGAAAAATAGAAAGAGAAAGGCAAGTAATGAAATGAGTGATGTTGAGATGTTATAGTATTTAGGATCTGTTCTACAGAATGTAGAATGATGTTTGTTTCGAGAAAGATATGAAATACAGGATTAAGTATAGATGGATGACGTGGAGATAAGTGTCAGATATCTTGTGTGATAAAAGATCCCATTTAGGTTAAAAGATAAATTTTGAGCTCATGGGATTTAAAAGTAAAGAATGGATAATTTTTTAATTATAGGTACAAATAATTATAGTTTTTAAAAGCTTTGTAGGTGGGTATTCAAATTTAGCAAACGAAAAATTGCAAACATTTTCGTCATACTTTATATTATGGATAATATATATATACATATACAGATGTAACTCATAAAACACAAAAGTATCGAAATACTTATTATAAATGTGTCTTATGTAATTTATATCACTATACAATCTTATATAGAATATCAAAAAATATGTTGTCAACGATTGCATAAAAATAAAAATTCAATATCACCTACATCCGGCACTTTAACAGTTATAATATTCAGGTACATTACCCTGGTACCCACACTTTGGGTTAAAAATAGTAAATATTAAAAAATGAAGATTTTGATTTGGAAATGTTTTGGTATTATATTAATTATTATGTAACGATTTGTAATCATAAAATAAAATTTTGTAACCTACTCTGGACCCAGAAAATTTGGTTCTTATAAAAGGGTAAACAAAGGTATCTATGTTTTATAGACGCCGCACTATTTTTATATAGGCTATAATATAAATCATAATATTATGTTACAAAATTCGAAAAATGAAATTTTTATACAATACAGAATACAAAATTATCTTTATTCAACCATTATTCTTAAAAAAATATATATAAAAAAATCGATTTTTTTAAAAATCATTATTTTTCGAGTTTTACAAATTGTATAACATAATCAGTTCTATTATTGATATTGAAATAAGGACAACTCAGATAATTTTGTGAACTATATATTGTTTACACATCTGTTTGTTTAACTACGATTACAGTGCTATAATCTTTTGTTAAACGGTTTTGTTAACAAATATCATTATTACACAACAATAAAATGTAGTACTAACACAGAAATATTTTTAAATATTTATATTTTCATTTTTCTCAAAATGTTATAAATATTGCCTTTACAACAGTTATAAAAAATCGTAATTTATAATAATAATAACGAATTACACAGAACATATTAATTTAATAATATAAAACGTATATATTTTATGAGTAAATACTGTATTGGGTACATATAACGTTATTATATAAGTTTGGCTACCCCCCCCCCCTCAAACATTTTGAACTTTTTTCGTAATTAAAATTAAACTAGTTAAACACCGTTAATTTATGAAAATTCGGAGACCATTTTAACGTTTTAAAAATGAAGTGTAGCATCCTCTTAAGATGATGTCGGCAATGTCATTTTTAAAGGAATTCTATGTAAGAAATTTATATATTTTATTAAACATCTGCCAATTATTAAAAACGGATTAGGTCCAGAAGAGTGAAAAAGATGCATATATATAGTATTATAGAAGAAAAAATTGTATTAACATACACACGTACATTGAACGCGTTGGCATCATTAATACCTAATGGTATAAAATGATTTTAACTACTAATAGTTTTAAAAATTATTTTAAATATAATTAATTTGTATTTTAGGTTTCATAATGTAATAGCCCTTATACTTAGATAAAATGGATTTGAGAAAGCAAATTCTTAGAGGACATCGTATACCCAATTTTCAAGGGGTTTTTATAGGCAATTTTTTATAAAATTTTAAAATAAATGAAAATCCAACAATTTAAATATATTTTATAAGTAATTGTGTCAATACCATTTTTTATTATTGTATAAGTGCGGTATTTGTTAAAAAAAAAAAATATGTTTAAGCATTTTTCATTTTTAATAACTTGAGAATATCGTAGAAAGATGAAATAAAAAATAAATGATAAGAAACCAAATAATCTAGCAAACCATGTAGCCGATTTTTGATGAGTGCATTTTTATACGTTTATGGGTTGTTAAAAAATCGACTTTTTTTCAAGAACTATAAATCTTAAGAAATTAAAATATCGATAAAAGGCTACGTAGACCGCTAGACAATATTATTAGCTATAATTTGTTTTTTGTTTTTAGTTTCTAACATGTTTGTAAGTTGATAAAAAAAAAATGCTATTGCAAGTTCTTCACTGAAAATTTGTAGGTTCAATGTCCTCTTAACACAACGAGTTAAAAATTGTTGATTTATTTGCTCACATCTTTTATTTAATATTGTTATAAAGTTGTAAAGATTTTCGTAAATTATCGCTGACGGTAATCAAAGGTCTAAAAATGTTAGGATCTTTCCAATAATGATGATTAAATAGAGTACTTCATTTTAAGATCGTTTTCGTGTGCATTTTATGATAAAGTTAAGTAAGTAAGTTAAATAAAGTTAGCAGTGCAAAATTAAAAAAAAAATCAATAAAATAAAAATCATATCCAGCAAGTTATCTAACCTTTCCAACAATGATCAAAAATTTGTTGGAATGGTCTCGTTAGAAACTGATAATTTTTTAAGGGTAGTGGAAATGGTAGCGCCAGGGAAATGTTAGCCTGGCGTTCCCAGTTAAAAAAATCTATTTTACCGGATCCAGATTAGGTTACAAATTTTTTTTTGTTAATTTTTACAAAACAATTAACATAATACCATACTATTTTTTAACCAAAGTTTGTAAGTTGGGGTGCTAGAGTAACGCACTTATATTATTCTTATGTTCCATGATGCTCATATTAATATGTTGATGAAGATATATTTTTCCATTTTTTTTGTATATCTATTTTAAAATACTAAAAAAAAATCAAAGTCTTGGGTGTTACTCAAATGAGTATTGGAATTTATGAATAATGATTTGAATCAAATTTTAGGGGATTTAAAAAAAATTAATCTGCTTTAAAATACATTGACTTTTTTAAAGCACCTACGATTTGACTCAAATCATCATTTCCGAATTCCAATATTTATTTAAAACCCAAGACTTTGATTTTTTTTTTTTATAATTTACCGTGTACTTTGATTTTGGATAAAAAAAATAAATGAATAATTTTCAATATTTTGTTCCCATTTGACTTTATCTTCTCTCCGATCTACTATCATCGGTTCTGATATTGAGATTTAAGAATATCATGTTGAATATATGGAATTCAATGAACTCAGTGGCTGATGATGGAAAAAACATATTTATATAAGTAGGTTTATACGCAGTCAAAAATTATGTATATTTTTTTTTGCAAATGGAAATAATACTTCGATAAATTCAATTTAAATAAAACAACAATAAGAGAAAAAAAAATAGAAATGTTTTTATTTAAAAAAAAAATATAAAACGTTTTTATAGAAGTTATAAAGACTTAGACAGGTGCCTCTTGGTTAAACTCACAATTTTATTCCTTTAGTCTTAAGAGAGAGAGTACATTGTTTAATTATAATAATTTTCTTATAATATGTAAATGCGAAAATAACACTTGTAAGCAACGTAAAATGTAATAATTATATAAACAAAAACGTGTACAATGTTTTAGCTTGGGAATCGTAAAATAATTTTAGCTGCTAACTTCTTATATTATAATAATGTAATTATAAACATTTCTTTATTAAAACAATGTAAGATGTATATATACGTGCATGTTAATCCTTATATAATTAACGTGTTAATTTTGTACCTGTTTTAATCGAAAAAAAAAACAACAATTTCGAGTACATATATAATGAACTGTTTTTTTTTCATATTAATATTATTATGTCCATATAATCGTTTATGCGTGAACGATTCTTGACGAAGATAATTACTACCGACTGTATCTAAAAAATATGCACCGTAAAACAAAAACGAAGTAGATCGAAAAATACGATACCTATGCCTACGAAATTTATCTTAATAATCTTATCTAATTTCTCGTCAATAATGATGTAGTTACATAATATGTAAGATATCACTGAGGTATCAGCGGGTGCATTACTATATACAACTGCAGTATAGTGTACATTATAGTTATAATGAGCACAGATAACCAAAAAATTATCAAACATAAAAGATAACGTCGTTTAACATTTATTTAGATACGGATAAAAGATATTATTAAAATATACTTCAGCATGATCTAGATAGAGATAATAGATAAATACTATTTATTTTTAACTTTTAATTTATTTATAAACCATAAAACCATAATATTATAATCACACATTTGTTTATGAATATTAGTACCTAGTGATAGGGTTAGGGTGGTCATTTAATACCCCTATAAAATAATCTAGTCAGTTAGACATTCAATACTTTTAGATGCCTTTTAAGTTATTCAGTTTTTATTTTATTACTTATTTGCCGTTTCAAAACAAAAAGATTATTTAATGAAAAATAGTCAGGTTTTTAAATTTTAAAAGTTAGCCAAATACTTACTGACCTCCCTAATAAAAATTCCTACGATTTGCCCCCGGGCATTGGATACCGACAGTTTTTCCCGAGTTGAATATGAGTTACTATAAGAAAAACTTTTTTATGTATTTATACAACTTTAATAAAAATAAAGGGAAAAAGACTACAATTTATTTATTAACATCGATACTATATATAAATGTTTTCTAAGATTACC
Source organism: Pemphigus obesinymphae (assembly GCA_025469235.1). NCBI lineage: Eukaryota > Metazoa > Arthropoda > Insecta > Hemiptera > Aphididae > Pemphigus > Pemphigus obesinymphae. The sequence continues at coordinate 36,091 of JAIPRL010003368.1, read as the reverse complement.
TTGAAATATATTTTGCATAATGTTATTAGTCAAATTTTGAACATAAATAGAATCAAAATATAAAAGTTTAATTTTCTAGAGGCGAAAAAATTCAAATATTTATATAAAACCAAAATTGGAAACATCTTAAGTACTTATATGTAATTTTGTGTAGCTTAAAGTGACTAAAAAGTACGGAGGTATTCAACGTCCATTTTTCTATTTTTCAAGTTTTCTTATGTATGTCTGCGTTCCAATTAATTTTAAAATAAAAACAAAAATCATATTAATGATGAAATATTATAATATTATTTTCAATTTGATCTGTAAGACTGTAAATGTAGTACTCAATGATAAATTATAATTAATCTAAAATAATTTTTTAAATACTATAAACAACCCGTTCTTTTCTTAACCAAATAAGTAGTACATTTAATAATTATTTTAATATAATAAGTATAAATGCGTGGGTACACATTGGAGAGGGATAATTTTTTTCAAGTACAAATCAAATTTTCAATTTCTTTCAACAAAATGATTTTGTGGAAGGACTAAATCCGTAAATGTAGAATTTAGTCTGTATTTATGGGCGCCATGGATTCAGGATAAGGTCATGATACCCTTGAGAATTACATGATAATTATGGAATATGGCTAAAACCATTAATCGGAACAATCCCTGGAACATACCCGAAAATGAGTTGGAATAATAATCCTTGGAAAAATAATGCCCATATTTTTGAAGTGGCTGTTTTTTTCGTCAATTTTTTGTTAAAGACATTGTATATTGAAATTAGTTTTAAAAATGTATCTATCTGAACCCGGTGTCAAACCAGAATTAATGTTTAAAATTTTAACCTTTCAGTGCGCATATGTACAATTGTACAATAACTTGCATTTTTCTCAATAGCTTTTTTGACACTAGATTATTCGGATAGAGATTAATTTTTTTAAACTAACTTTGATGTATCAATCATGGTCCTAAGCTCATATTGACTGAGTTATCTGTTAATTATAGATTTTTAAAATTTAAGACTGCTATTACTCGATTGCAATTTTGAATTTATGAACATGGGCTAATACATCAAAATGATTTAAAAAAATAATTACTTAGTCGAATGCGGTGACGAAAATAAGAGTTTTAATTTTTTATTAAACTCAAGTTATTGCAAACACGAGCACTGAAAGAGTTAAACGTTTAAATAGCAATTCCTGTTTTTGTTACCGGATATCAAATAGATACATTTAAAAAATTAATATTAATGCCTAAACTATAGTTGTAAACCAAACATTGAGTTATGCCTATTCAAAAATTTGGGGATCATTATTCCAACTCATTTTGGAAGATTATTGTTCCGGGGATTATTATTCTGAGGTTATTATTCCAGAATTAGCTAAAACCGGTAGTAAATATAAAAATATTATAATTTATTTTAATTTGTAACTACCCCCCCCCCTCTGAAATTTACCTTATGATGCCCATGGGTAGAGATACAGCAGTTATATACGAAGATAGAGACTGCAGTATTATTCAATGATGGAACTAAAAATGTATTCTACATATGTTATTAGATACATTTTTTCAAGACAACAAAAATGTTCATCTAAGACAATACGCGTACAATAAATTAAAAATACTATACTTAATTATGAATATTATAATATATATTATTATATGTACCTATATAATACCTATCATGATTCATATGGCTTATATAAATAACTTGTCTATTGCTGATTTACCTATATTCGAATAAAAATTTTTTTACGTTTCCGGACGTCTCTCTCATCCTTCCGGTGACCCATATACTTATAGTATATTATGATTTACGCTCTCATATTTATACTTAGGTTGTTATCATTACTGACCTAGTTAATAATTGTTTCGAATACCCATATCAACTTGACATTTTGATGTCGCTATTTGGACATTTTTAGGTTAAGATATCGCCATATACAGTACACGTATACCGTTTTGAATGATTGACTTCCTAGTTCTGGTGAATTACCTATATCATACAAAGTCATAGATAGTATAACATTGTTTATTTACGTAGAATTTTTTATTAATGTTAGACAAGTTTTCGTGTAATTATATATAGTAGTAGTAAGAATGATATGGTTCACAGGATACAGTCCATATATCTATATGTGATAATATCCTCATCGCATGCAGACAATAAATATGATACTGAAGAATACGGCAATTATTTGGATATAAAGAGAAACTGAATTTTGGGAAATTAAAAAATATATATAAAAACACATACACTTAGCTGTGGTAAGTGGTAATATTACTTCAAAATCTATCAATTTGCAGAATAATAAATAACATATTTAGACTACATATCATTAGCTAGGATATATTTCGATGGTTGACTCTTTTCTCCTGTCGACCATCATTATATTTAATGAAATAAGTTGTTCCCAATGAAAAAGATTAAATTAATTTCATGAATAGTTTTCAGTGACTATTTTACTATAAAATTACGAAAGATATACTCAGGCAGTTTAAATGTAATTACTAATTACCATTATCTTAGATTACTTATATAGTTATATATTTATTATATATTTATACTACCTATTGTATAATATCGCTAACTAAAAAAAATATTTACACCATATGTCACTAATAAGTAATTACTATCAAAACATACAGATTCACTAATAGATACATTAAAAAAAAAAAAATTGTCTCTTTTATAAAAAAAATGTTGTCATATTCCAGGCTTTACCAAACGATTAGATAAAACAGAGGTTCGGAAAGCTACTATCCCTTTTAACTTTTGAATTAAAATATAAAATAATCCTCAGGACATGTGACACGGTTATCTTCTTATTATACAATCGTATTTATGTTGAGTTTTTAATATATTAAGAGGATGTCAGTGTAAACAATTTTCAATGAAAAACTCATGTTGGCAGATATAATTTTTAACAATTAATAAACATCGTAGAAAGATGAGCCGAAAATGAATTATAGATAACCATATTGTTTAGTGCCCTACAAAGACTATTTTCAAAAAAATTTTAAAAGTTAAATTTTTTTAAAAAATTCAAAAAATTCGTTTTTAATAACTTATAAAACGTGTTTAATTGCATTGCAAATTACAAAACGGCTACGTAATGCGCTAAAATATAATTTTGTTGTTAATCGCTTATTTTTTTGTTTCACTTTTTTACGATATTTTGAAGTTGTTATATATGATTGAAAAATGCAAAAGTAATATTTTCAATAAAATTGTATAAATTCATAAATTCATAGATCCACAATAAATACCATTATATAGTTTCGGGACCAATTATATTATTCATAATTTTAAAACGCATATAAACATTTTTCAATTGTGAGATTTTCATTTTTCTTAATATTTTTCAAAAATCGCTTATATAAAATCCCGTAATATATGCCACGTTAAATAATAATAATAATAGTACAATATAATATATATATTGTTATTTGGATACTTGTATTATAAATCGTAATTCTGGTACAATACAAGCGTACGGGGCGCCGCAGCAATGAAATCAAGAACAATATTAATAACGCTAAACACCAAGTTTATGATAATTTATGGAAATTTCGCTCGGTCCCTTCGTCCACCATTTCGCCTAAACACAGTGCTTATACATACAAATACAAATATATATATATATTATACCATATAACACTCTGTACATAGTATATACAGAGTATAGTTATTAAAGTTCGCCCCGGAGCCTTGTGCCGGCGAGTCTTGTACAACTATACTGTCGACTATTACTACATCCACCCGCCCCCGCCACGACAATAATAATTATTGTTATTATTCCTCTGAACGAGTAGTTGCCCGGCAGCGGTAATTTCCATCATCTCTGCTCGACTGCTACTTGTATTACACAACCATTTCTCCTATATATATAAATTATATTGTATATATACATACAACGATGGCGACGGTGTACGTGGGACGTGAAAATGCGCTTATATATTATAATATAAAACGATAAATGAACGGGAAACAATGTTGTAAAACTGGCTATTAAAAATATACAGGGTGCCTATAGGTTTTAACTAAGAAAAAACTGTTTTCAACCCATTTGATGTTCGATCGCGAAACAAGAATTTGCGTGCCAGTTTTACACACTAAACAGACCGATATTTTCTTCATCGTATATATAGCGATTGAAAAGAATAGTCCTATAAAGATGTCGAAAATTGATTTTCTCTCTCCATCTATCTAATTCACAATATATATATAGCAAAATTATACAATGCAGAATTGAAATTATGGTGTTTTGGATAAATTTAGAGCTTAAACACCTATTATGAAATTTTACGAGAAGAAGAATTTCGAGTGTACTTCATGGGCCTTTTGTAAGATATTTTCTCAAAAAGATGATACGGCATTTTTAGTTTTTTAATATTTTTAAATAGGTAGCTTTAACTTTTTTATCAGACGATATTTTACAAAAAGCCCACGTGGTTCACTCGAAAATATTCCTCTCTTTAAATTTCGTAACAGGTGTTTATACTCTAAATTTAATCTAAACCTCAACATTTCAATTCTGCGTAGTGCGATTTTGCTGTATTATCTGTTAGATAGACAGAGACAACCAATGCGGGTATAGTGAACTCTCAACAACTCTATATTTAATAATTGACTTTTTTACTTTTCAATTTTGAGCACAGCGAAAAAGCTGTTGATTTTATAATTACGTTTATTATTATCGTCTTTTTCTTTTGTTTTTATTTCCGGGAGCAACTTTTCGACAAGAAAGAGTAGAGGAGGGGCTTTGGCATTGGTACGATATCGTTAGAAAATCGGTTCTAGATGCAGTATACTAATACATCATGGCATTTTTCTATTTCTTAGGCTTAAAGAATAACTTCCTTCTATACAGTATATGACTTACCTACATACTTATACCACACGTATATATATACTTATACAGTGTAACTACACTACATAGTAAATACATACATACATACATACATACATATATACATACATACATACATACATACATACATACATACATACATACATACATACATTACACACACACAGGTTTTTTCAAGTGAGTTTCAATTATACTACACAGAATTGTATTTATCAAGTGTAATAATAATTTATAATTACGTTTAAATTAAAAATAATAATAATTCATTTTCCAGTCCGAGGACCAAAGGGACGATAGTCCAACATTCTCTACTTATATCCTACCTGATTTGCGAAGTGGTTCCCTTGCATTTATAATATTTTTTCATGTATTCCTTACAATACATATAGTTGTATAACACTGAAGATGAAAATATTGTTTTCAAAATACGTAACTGTTAAAATAAAAAAATAAAAATTGGTTTTTTTAAATTTTACTCAATAACATTCATGTATTCCTAAAGTTTTGTCACTAATCCGATTTTTAAGGGATTTTGTTTAGACAATTTTTTTTTAATTTTAAGAAAAAAAAAATCAAACAAATTAAAAATATTTTAATATATTTAAAAATAGACCTGTGTCAGTACCATTTTGAATTATTGTGTAATCACGATATGTGTTAAAAAAACATGTTTACGTATTTTTCGTTTTTATCAACTTGAGAATACCTACTGTAAAAAGATAAAATGAAAAATAAATTATAAAAAACAAAATTATCTAGTAACTAGTGAAACTACTATTTTTACACGTTTTATGAGCCGTTCATAAAATAAAAATAATCGATAGTTTAACAGCTCATAAAACGTATAAAAATACATATAACATAAATCTGCTCTATTAGTCGCTAGATAATGTTGTTAGCTATAATAATTTTTTTCATATTTCTAACATGTTTGTAAGTTGATAAACATTGAAAATGCTAATGTAAGTTTTTCATTGAAAAATCGTCGTGGCGTCCTCTTAAGAGACATTCTGTATGTATAATATATAAATGTTTTTAGAAAAGAATTTCATACTGTATATTCCGATATGTTTAAAATCAAACGATAGTTAAAACAAGGTAAAACTATATAGTAACTTTAATCCCGAGTGTAGATATTACAATATGGAAAGATTACACTTAGAAAATGGATGAAAATGAAAAACGGATAGAATAAGAGAGATTTTTTTTTAAACTTGCTCTACATGATAGTTAGAAAATATTGTCATTTCAGTTTTAAATGATAATTATGAACATATTTGAAGAACAAAATGATGTTAACTTAAGTAGGTAACTATTAAAAGTCCAAACTAAAAGCATAAAATTTGAGTATCCAGTTTTTAAAAAAGTCGTCCATACACACATGATGGAAGTCTCTGTCCATCATCCCTTCAAAGTTAGTGCTTTATTATCTTACATTTTTTTAAAATTTGTTTTGTTTTAATTTATATTATTATTACTTATTTTAAATTTGAAAACAAAGATAAATCTGGGGATAAATCATTGGATTCAATGGCTCGGGACGAAGTTCGATATAATATCATAAAAATAAATAATTAAAACTAAGGAACCATGACGACTTTATTTGTTATTTTCCTCGAATTTATAAATGAGATTCCGTTATAAAAGGTAGTTTTCCTTTAAGCTTAAGAAAATGACTGGTAAAACCGATATATTACCTCTTTAAAGTACCAACTAAAACTATGTTTCTATTAAAAATTCTCTACTCTTTTACCTGAACAAATTGTATACAAACATAAAAAAAAAACAAATTATCATAAAGTCAATACATTCCGCTTTTCATTCAGAATTTAAAATAAATTTACGATTTGGCAACATATACAGTAAATTTTAGTAAGAAAGCAGAATGCGTCTTGGGACTTGGCCACTTGGGAGTTCTTTTAGGTTACATTGGTATAGACAACAGATATAGTATAAATCAGTGTACATACAGAGCCGTACCGACTTCGGAAAGCAGTCGGCAAAAAGTATAAAAAGTCGATGGCCTTATTTTATTCACGTTTTGAATGAATTATTATGGAATTTTTTTAGAAAATTATGCAGCAATGAAGTATTTTTTAGATTTTTAAGTCGGTAAACTACAAATTATTAGGATTTTAGTCGGAAAAACGGGAAAAAGTTGATTACTTTCTTTTTATGCTTATCCTAAGTTTTGAAGTGAATTATCTATTATATTTATACCCCCTAAATATGTATAGATATTGGTAATAGGTATTATATTCCCGTCGTATCCGTCTATCCATTCACTTGTCCTTATTATTCGTTGCCGTGGTTACCAATATAAATATTTACAATTTGTACTCTTTGAATTTTAACAATGTTCGGAACGTTCATTTAAAAATTGAACTCGTTCACGTCCAAATGTATTTAAAAAGAATACGTTTTTTCAACAATGTCAATTAATTAATTATAATTATTAATTATTAACTATTTTGTTAATAATTATTAACAAAATATACATTTTTCTTATATTATATATACTAAAAAATTACCGATTCGTAGAAACTATCGTTTTCATTTTATAGAAAACCCAAGGAAGTTGGACTTTATGTATTATATTGAAATCTAATAAGGTTTTAGTGAATTTGTATTATACTTTAATTTAATTTGAACGGCTTGAAAATCGTTAAAATTCCTTAAAAATATGAACGTCGTTCTTTCCAAATACTGAGTTTTAATATAAAATGTATATTCCGGTGTTCAATGTTCATGCCACATACATACTTTTGATTATATTTAATTATTTAACTTCTTAACTTGTGCTGTTGGTCTTGTGATGGCGGCAAACTGTATATTCTTGAAACCTCGGCGGTGTGGGGCAAATGATACGATTTTCGTTTACATTTGGCGCTAATGTCTGCACATCTGAAGATTTTTTTTGCAATTTTGACGTTTCGGTACGGCATTCGGACGGTAATCACGCTTTTAATTATACGGTTATACATCAATTATCACTATATACAGTTATACACATATTGCATTATATCGTGTAAAATGTTTAAAATATTAAATTCTTGCAGGAGTAGATGACTGCAGTTCACATCAGACTCAACGTGACACGTCGTCATCCGTATTAGTATTGTATATACATATTCGTCTGGAACGACTGGACCCGAAAAATGTGCATATAATGACCGGAGTGAAAACAAAAAAAATGTTCGTTGTTTCCGCGTGACGCGTAGATTAACCCGGCTCGTGTCAATCCGCACTGCGATAGACGACGACATATTTTCAGACGCACGTACACTGTATATTATATATATATATATACGCGCGCTGCAGTGGCACATTATCACAGCGTACGGTCGATAATGAGACGAAAAAAAACTAAAACAGCGTGTCGATTCGTTCAAAAACAGTTTAACGAAAATATAATATATGCTTACAGCTATATTTACGTATATATTCTCGTGTCTTCCGCGTGCGACAAAACGCGCGTTACTCGTCCGCCGACCGTGTGACTGGGACCGTTGTCACACACGTGTTTGAGCCGAGTCCGAAAATACACACGCCACCGTGTAAATAACAGTAAGGGAACAGACTCCGTCGTCGGGCCAAGCAAAGGGATATAATATAAATGCGACCCGGTTTTCGCCGAATATTATATCGTCGACGAATGATTTACAACGGTCGCCGCCGACGCATGTGTACGACATTTTGATATTGTCATTTTGTGCGTGTACTGCAGTTATATACGTTGTACAACGCACCGACATAACCGCTGCACGTTGTTGTACGTATATATGATGTACTAAATTTAAATTTCGGTGTAATCACAGATACTGGAGACGTAATAATGACGTATACAGGGCGAGACAGATAATGGCGTATCGAGTTTCCACGGACCGTTGGCGAATACGGGTAGGATTTGGATAGCTATAGGGATCCTGCGTGGCGATCGTCCACACGATTTTCCGTTGCTGGTGGCGGGGACTGGAAGCGAACCGAAAACAACCGGTTCTGGAACCGGAACCGTAAAACATTTTGAGAACCGGAACCTATGAACAGTGTGGGACTGGCATCAAAAGACCCAGTCCGCGATTTGGTCAAAAGGACCATAGGCCATAACCAATAAAAATTACCAATCGTTCTACTTAAAGAAGGCGCCACACATAAGATTTTTAAGGGGTTCTATATAGGATATTTAAAAGAAATTGTATAAAACTTTAAAGAAAAATCTAACCATTTAAAACATTTAAGTACCTACTACATTTTGAAAGTAATTTAAAAATAGTTCCTTGTCAGTTTCACTATTTATTGTTGTGTAATTAAGATATTTATTAACAAACCGTTTTACACAAAAAATATAATTGTATCATAGTGAAAAATTAATGACACATAGGTACATTTTGCCTAAAATGGCATGATTAATGCATATTTGAAATACAATATATAAATACTTTTACATAGATTTTAAAAACAGATCAATCGTTTAGAATATTTTACCATGATTGCAGAATAGGAAAAAATTCCCGTCTATGTAAATCAATATCGGGCCCTAAGATTTATTAATAAATATTATTATTTAATTATGAGCTAGGGACCCAAAATTAGCCGAGGGCCCAGTCCGCGATCGCGGACTAGCGGCCCGGGCCAATCCGACCCTGCCTATGAATAATAAACGTTCTTCCTTATCGGGTCCGAAATATAATTTTCATACAGATAATCCATATCCATATATAATTTTCGCAGTATGCGTGTTCATGTTTCTATGTAGGCCACGACTATCGTTAATATAATATTGAATTTTGTGAGACAAACGTATACCGTTTGACAGCGATCAATGTTTTCAGCTTGTACCGACATATTGGTCGTTACCACAGGATCAGAGGAGGAATCAGGATTTTTGATGCCCGGGGGAAAATGTAAAATTACGCGAAATAAAATTACAAAAGACGAAATACTTCTTTAAAAAACGCAAATAAGTAAAAAAAAGCCCATTAAAGGTTATAGCGTTATATCATAATATTCATCAACAGCTTATACGCCGGAATTTATGTGTATTATAGACCTTCAAAATATTTTACGCTAGTCATAATAATATGATATTCAATATTATATTTGAAACTGATGAGAACCGGAACCGGAACCGGTAATTGATGGGGAATCAGAACCACATATTTGTTTTAAAAAAAAAAACACGAGTGCCCAATCAGAACCATTACATTTTTTCACTAAAAACCGGAACCGGAATCAGTACCAATAAAATCAAACCACCCAATCAATCCAGTCTCTGATTTCGTGGTCCGTGGCGCGCGGACCAAAATCGCGATATCGAATCCGATCTCATTTCGGGGCGGCTAATTGAATCCACTTTCACTAGCACTGTGTTCTCCCTGGAAATGATAGTACCCGCGTAAAATATAATATAATAAATGATCGGAAGTCCACTGAAATAAGAATGTATATATTGTGTCAATCGCGTTTTTTAGAACGGAATAAAAAAAAAAAAAAAAAACAAACCGTTTCATACGTGTTTCCTCTTGGTAAAATTGACATATTTTTTAAATTCGTCCGTTTTTTTCCCACACTTTTATCTGACTCGCTCTGTATGATTTTCGCCGGGAATACGATCGCGATTCCGTCATCGACGGACATATATAATTAGTATACAATAATATTATACAACTGTATATTATATAATAATAATAATATTATTATTAGTACCGGATTCATAAATTTTATCAAACCGCACACACGTGTCCATCCGATCTCTTTGATGTTTCTGGATCGCATATTAATATTATTACGTGTGTACCATAGGCGGTGTGATATAATTAGTAGACGACCTTTATTATACGCGAGCTATAAAAGACACACAAGACGTCGCCTATATAGTTGCTGTACCAGGTGCGAACAACGACGGCGGCGATATTTGGCACGGATTTCGCGCCAGAGGGGACTACAGTTGTTTTCGAAAAATTACCAGGATGACGGATTTATGTGATATCACGGCACGACGGGCCAGTCACAGACACGTACATTGGAAATAGAACTGGGATGGAAAAAAAAAAATCCCGTTTGCAGCCCACCGTGTTGCAGTTCATAGACGGAGGCCGAGTATCCATGAGTAGATGAACATACGTTTAAAATGTACTTATGAAATTAACGTGCTCCGAGAAAAGAGTTTAAGCACCCGTTTAAAAACGTTTAAAAAAAAAAAAAATGCATATAAGTAAATTCTTAAATGGAGAAAGGGGAGAGGGCCGGAATCTAAATAAAAGTCGATATGAGGATGAAGATTGATGAGTATAATGATTTTTCAACATTGTTCAACCGAAACGTTCGATTCGAGTGCCATACAATTTGATCTGATCAGCCTGATTAGATTAGAATCATTAACCTGACCTGAAAATTAAATTAATTTATAGTCTTATCATAAACTCGCACTAGCACCTGTAACGGGAGGGTCTTTGTTTCCGTACGTCATTTGTATATCAAATACGTAATCCTAAATAACAAAATATTTCTTGAAAACAGTATTTCAAACCAGTTTTCGTAAAAACCTGTAAAAACCGGATATAACATAATATTATAACGGTATTCGGTATTAACCATAAGATTAGAATATCTAAATCTAAACCAAAGTATTTTGTAATTGGTAACCATTGAAAAACTATTGTAAAAAATTACTGTTTACTTACTTAAGTTTGGTTTTTCAATCTAATTTATTCGACGAATAACACGAGTTATTCGAAAGATAATGAAAAATGGACAATAATTTGTTTTTCAATGTTGAGATAACGATTATTCGTTTAATAATGTTATTCGGTACTACTTGTTTTGAATATAATTTATTCAACAAATAACTACTGATAATACACACTCCGGTTCCTTATCAGTATTATCACCGAAAATTAAAAATTAAATAACATCGACCAATGACGATCGAGTAAATCCGTGTAACTTGTTCCATACATCATAGTTTACTATTATTACTACCTATTTGTATCACTATTTAACGAATGACTTTTGTATTAAAAAACACATCACCTTATTCAGAAGCTTATATTCCTCATAAATATTTTCAACGAATAGTTATCTGGCGAATAGGTGTACGATTGAAAAACCAGACCTTAGTTGAATATCAATAAAGTTAATTGTAAGTATTTTATTATGTGTTATAGTATTGGAAGTTCAATTTTAATTTATTTAATATATTAATGTAATATTATGTGTCATTAGATATTGTAAATTAGATATTTATTAGAAAAATTCCATAATTAATCAACAACTGGACGTAATATCCTATCTGATATGACCGATATTGGAATTTTTAAAAATCCGTGTTTTAGATTTTAAACCGGGAACGAAAACCGATTTAATTAAAAGCCACCCCCGAAAACCCCAAAACCCAAACCATTACCGGTTCCAAGTCCGCCAGATAATTTAATTATATATATATATTGATTTATAATGTTATAATGAAAATATTTTCAAACGATAAGTTTGACCGAGAATTTCTCAGATAACATTATTTTACTATTTTCTTTTAATTTGCCTTCGTTTAGGACGTATAATGCTGTGCAGTTTCAGAAACGTATGTGCAGTTTTCAAAATAAAAAACGAGGATTTTTAACACTCGAAACGTCGTAATTGCATTATATTTTATTTTTACGCAATTAACCGCGACGATATAATAATGTACAGGATATATTATTATACGGTACGTGGGTTTTTTTTATGGTGTTTTTTTTCGGATCGTAAAAGACGTTCGTCATTCTATAGGTGTTGGCTGACTGCAAATATCAACATTTATACGTGCCACACAATAACAATATGACATGAGATATAATATTTATCGACGAGATTTACAAGGCATGAATAACGCGCGTTCCCGACACATTAATTATTCGTTGAAAAAACGACACTGACGTTGTATTTAGGCGTACACTCGTACACATATTATTGTATGTGAGAACTATTATTATTATTATTATTATTACGTTTGGTAAGCTATGTTGGTATACGGTACTATCGCTTTTATCGTATAAGTTCCCAGACTGATACCGCTGCGAACACGTTTCATTAGGCATAATTTTATGGTATAAGAAATGCGGTGTATACCTCTACCTATGTTCAGCGTGACATCAGTAGAAAGAAAAAAAAATCGCAGATAATAACATAATAATATTTATTTAAGACGCCCGAGTATAGTGTTTATATATACTATTATACGTCTTTACAATACTTGTTGTTACATATATCTATATGTATTGCAATATATATATATATATATATAGGACTATATCGTAATATTTATAGCGAGTGTTTATATCTATGAAATATTTTTAATTTTATAATACGATAGAATAACACAATATGTTTGAATTAAAGGAACACACGTTCAAAACGCAGTGGAATTTTCAAATGTATTTTTTTTATTATTTTATTTATTATTTACCTTCACGCACTTCCAACAGTATCTAAATATTGTATAATTATTATTGTAAGTTGACGATTTTGGTTATACCGAATAGAAAGACGAGTACTCAAACTATATGATCGTACGCCAGTTTTTTTCAATTTTATTTGAAATTTTAGATCACCTATATATGTATACGATTTTGAAAATAAGATTGTTTTTTTAAAAATTTTTTTCGACAGTTCGTAGAACATAATACAGAATAAATTAATCTCAAAACGATGGAATGCGATCATAGTAAATGTTCTCGTCTTTCTATCGGTACCAAAATCGTTACCTAATTTAAGATAATTATACAATAGAGGTAGGTACGCGTACTATTGGAACTGCAAACACACTTTTTATATGTTGTTTCTTTAAACAATTAACGTAATTACGCAATAACAAAAAGTGGTATTAATACGGGAATATTTTTAAACTACTTTATATTCTATATACTTTATTATTTTTTTTATATTCTATAATTGTTGGATTTTCATTTTTCTTAAAATTTCACAAAAATTGCCTATACCAGACCTTTTAAAAACGGTTGTGTAGCACCCTCTGTAGTAAACGTAAGAATAAAAATAATGACATGGTTTAAAGTTTAAGTTAGGTGGGATATTGCGGGCTCCAGTGGTTGAATTTGCCCCCAAACCCATTTTTTATATTGTATTTTATTATATGGTTACTTTATATGGTTTATTATGTAATATAACATGAAATAATTTTAACATGTTATAAAATGTCAGGCTTTTGCTCCCCTCCCAAAAAAAAAAAAAATCTATCTCTGGATCCACTACTGGGAGGCTCTCGCTAATATTTTTTATGGATAACACAAGTGAATATTAGTGAGACGTATACAGGATATATATGGTTAATGTTATACTAAATGTCTATATAGTTGTATAACTATATGAAGTCAAAAATAAGTTTACATTATTCATGTTTTGGTTACATCCACGTAGTTAATTGTACAATTGTCAAAATTTAATTTAGTTTTGATAAAAAAAAAAAAAAAATTATACTTGAATCCCCTTTCTACATATAATATTTGTGGATAACTTGTATATGTTAAATAGGTACTCATCTAACTCGATCATGTTGTAGACTATTGTAGTTTGTCGTTTACTTGAAAAAAATAATTATGTTTAAAAGGACTATACTCTAACATGTTTTAGGAGCGAAATGGTACTTTTTTGTGCTACTAAGGCTACAATAAACATTGAAATAAAAATTATACATCGTTTAAAATATGAACAATTTTCTGATGTTCTGTCGGAATACATTTTCAGAATAATGTTTTATTGTTTTATGTTTTATACAATTGATTATTTACCAAATACGTCTTTTTGCAATGCTATATTTTTAATTTGTTGATTCAATTTTTAAAAATCAACTTTTAACAAAACATAATTTAACTTCTCCCCATACAAACAGCGGCAGTGCAAGTTTGTTTCTACGTTATTTTAATGTTACACGTGATTTGTATTGCGTAACCATGTTCTTTAAATAAAAATCGTAATTACACAACAACAAAAAATGGTACAGACACAGGTCCATTTTTAAATAACTTTTAAAATATATTAAAATATTTTAAATCGATTTGATTTTTATTCATAATTCCATAACAATTGTCTATACAAAACTCCTTAAAATCGGTTGTGTGACGTCATTTATAAAAATGAAAATAAAAATTACATATATTTTTTAATTCTATCGGATTGTATTATAATTTGTAATACAGTTTAGAAGATCTGAAAGGCAGAATTTTTACGAGTCACTTGAAGTAATAAAAAAATTATTTCAGTAAAAGTGACAAACTTAACCATCGTGAAAGCTTTAAAGTGTTACCAATAATGAATTGTAATATTATTTATGTGTAAAAATGTACATACCTATTTTACAACACTGAGTTGAAATAAAGAGCAGTTAGCCAAGAGAGAGGATTACAATTTTTAAACAATAAAAGCGTGATGTATATCTACTTGTACATTCCAGATTGTAATTTGATGTGTTGAATTTGTAATTATTGTAGTTCACCCGAAAAAATTTTTAATCTAATAATTTTGAAAATCGTACAGTTAAGTACTTATATACATTAGTAATCAAAACATTGTACGCACAACAATTATTAGAACGTTAATGATGATACATCCTGTATACACACACACGCACACACACTGTAAATTTGTACGAGGGATTAGGTTTTTATTCTGTACGTCTGTATTCGATTTTTATCTAAAACAGCACTTATTTTTATGAGATGGTTTTATTACGTTTGGCACCGAAAAACGTTTTTTATTTAAATAATTTGTTTCGGTAACGATGTGTTGTGTATAATATATAGTTATGTTTATATAACGTACCTAAATAATAACGCGTTTATATATTTACTTAGGACCCGTTGGGTCATTCACGCTCTGTCAGATTTTCTATCGGAACGTCGAATATATTTTAAAACGACAATGTCCCCTCTCGAACACCCCCACCTCCCCCACCACATCCACTTCAGATATTTATATACGCATACACGTTGAAATCTCTATCACCAAAGGCCTCCCAAAAACGGACAGTTTTATGTCACACTGACAGAAGTACACGTGTAATACAGGCCATTTAAAATATATCGAATACGTCATATTATGTTGAACGTAAACTAAAACTCATTTAAAAATAATAACCGTAAGAAAGAATTCTAATAAAAAAAAAAAACATTTATGTAAACGTACAATAATGATATATTTTATGTCTACTATGTATACATAATAGGTAGGAGGTACTTTTAATATAATTTATATTTTTTTCTCGGTGTTGAACAAAATGAATGTGTCAACGATTGTTTCGTCATTTCCACGGTTATAAACAAAAATTTAATTCAGTCGTTTTATAGCCAATAAGGCGGGTGAGATAAGTTTTAAAAACTTTTTAAATTTGCATCAATGAACGATGATTTTGATAATTTCGTTGTCATTCACAAAATAATAATCTTATCACGAGACTATATAAATTCGCATCATTTTTCTAGCTATGGTACTAAATCAGTAAACGATTACTATACAGGTTTAAAATTAAAACACAACGTTATTTTAAATTTTTATATTGATTGCTGACTACTATATTATAGTACGGCGTGTACTGTATATATATTATATATACACAAATAACCGTATTAAACCGAACTTGGCTCAGAATGATTTTACGAGCATAGTGGTTATCTATATACTGTATATGCTTTCAAATATAAAATAATGACACCGTTTACTTGTTCTGGATGATCGAAGAAACGATGGTCCAACTGCCACCAATATTGTATCCACAGGACCGAATTTTTTCGTTAATTTATTTACTACAAATTTGTTTTTTATTTCAGTTAGTTGTTTGAACCCGCTAAATTTATCTCCAATTTACGACCCTGCCTATGTACATTTTATACTTTAATACCTATATAGTATAAAATATTCAGTGTTCCTTTTGCGAAAATGTCAGTATGTTTAAGATACTTTAAATTACATTTTGAAAATTCATGTTGCGTATAGGTACGTATTAATAACGTTATTAAGACCATAATATTATATAAAACCACGTTAAAATTTTTTATTATAATTAATTATTGATCAACTGATGAAATAATCGCAAGACTATGGTTAATATAAATAATATTTGAATTAATTTATATATTTTTTTGCACGATAACTATATAGGTACGTTATGAATAAAGTCGTACTAGGTCGTTAGGAACCAAAGGTGGGTACCGTTAAAATCATTTTTTAAGTATGGTTTCTGTGTCTTGGTGGAAATCTGGTCATCAAATCCAAAAGTTAGTCGAGAAATATTAGTTCAATCGCACAGGGCCTCTTAAAACATATTAAACTAAAATAATACAAATAATATTATGTACTTACTGAAAAAAAGTGATTTCTATAAAATTGCATTTTATTGTTTTTAAAATCATACATACAAATAATATAATATATACAATAGTATATAGGTGCAGAACTTGATGACGTATATATATATTGTATAATATGATTAGAGGTTTATAATTTATAAATTTATAAGTTTCAAGGTAATTCGGGGGAATAATGGTAGCTACCATAGACATATATTTACATATATGGACCGATAACAAAGAGGTCCGAGGATTATTATTGTTAGAAAGAGATTGAAGCATAGTTTATGAATCAAGAAGCAAATTATGTCATAGCGTATAAAAACAAAATATTGTATCCCAAGTTTAAAACATAGACATATAAGTATATAGTTATAGTATGTCTATCGTTTAAAATTGTTTAAGTGTAATAAATTTAGTGCTTTAAAATGTCCATAGTACTTTCCATAGAGTAAGAAATATATTAGGTACTATATTACTACTACGGTTATTATCTGCGAAACACGTACCTTGCTTAGTTTTTTTATAGTTTGAATTTTGAAAATAATGGTTAATAATTATGTGTGTTATACACTTGTAAATTATCCGAATACAATAGTATTTAGATAGGTATTGTACATCATATTATTATCATTTTGGTTTTTGTATTTCGTTTTACTTATTAATACACTTATTGGACTTGTACTTGATATTTCCATATTACATGGTCAATCTATGATAATATTGATAGTATATTAGTCAATGCTGGAGAAGTTAATGATTTTTTTAAACTCAGTTAAGTTTTGTTTGTAGAAAAAAATAGTAAAAATATAAAGTTAATTTTTTCTCAATGATTAAGTTAAAAGTTAAGTTAAGATAAAAAAAAAAAATAACTTATTACCTTTAGTTAAGTAAGTCAATATACAATTTGAGATAAACAGATATAATTTAGTATCTATTATTTTTTTTTAAATACTGTTTTTAACATTAAACATTTTAAAATGTATAATGATCATTAACATAATATTATTGAAAATATTTCAATATATTTATAATAATAATTATTTAAATTAACAACAAATAGGTTTACAAAAATATTTAATTAGTAGGTACCTACACTTTTCTTCAAAATTCTAACAAATGGATATTGCTCATTGCAAATTACCTACATAAACATTGTTTATTGGTGGGAAATCTAATATATTCCTAAGTATATATTATGGAGGGATTATTATATAAATATAATATATACAGTTATTTTTGTTTTATTTATATGTTCGGGAAATAAATATTTCTTATAATATAACTTTACTTTTATTCAACCATTTTGACAGTAGATACAATATGAAATCAAAATGTATCAATTATTTCAAAATTAACTTAACTCAGTTTTAACAGAAAATAACTCGTGAGTTATAAGTAAATATAGCCAAAAATAAGTTAAGTTAACAAAAATCAAATATAAAAAGTTAAGTGAAAAGTTAAAAATTAACTTAACTTTTAACTTAAGTATTAACCTATTAAATCGTTTAAGCCCAGCATTGATATTAGTATTTAATTCCATGACATTAATTTGTTTTTTTCCACGGGATTCGTAAACTATGCTCCGTCTCTTTCCATAGACATATAAATATATCTATGTCTGTTTCTAAGAATGATGGTTCCACGGCGGCATAGACGGGGTATGTGGGGGAGTCAGTCCACACACATATATATATATATATATGGTAATTGGTAGCTACCCGATATCTGACATATCTGGTAAATGGTCAAAAAAAAAAAAAAATAATAAATAAATAAATGAAAAATAAACAAAATAGCCGGGTAGTTTGTCGGTATTTTCTGAACACGACGAATAAAAAAATAGCCGACAGAATATCATAATATACAAATACAACGGGTTGTAAAATAATAAAAATGTACACTAACATAGTCGGTTTTTAATACATTATATATTATGTATGTGTATTATATATTACAATAATTTAAGTGTATTATATTATATTATGTAATGCATATATAATATATATATATATATATGGCTGTTTTGTGTTTTTTTTTTTGTTTTTAGAGAGCGCGTATATACGGCGGCGAAGCGTTTATTTCATTACGATTTTAACCGTTTGATTTACGACATCCGAGTAATGATAACCCTGCAGGCAGCTCTAAACCGTTTCCAAAAACGCTCGCCGCTATTGCCGCCGACATCGCTTTATTATTTGGCGGTATTGCCTTCTTTTTTTTTTTTTTTGTTTTTTTTTTTATGTTTTATTATATAGGTATTAATCCCCGGGTTGACTTAACCTCGATAGAAAAATAATTATATTATTATTGTTTTATAATAGGTCTAATGGAAAGCGTTATTCATAATTTCGTCAAAACGACCGAGACCTAACCGGTCGTATATACACTCGTATATTATTTTAGTATTTTTCGTGTTTTATTTATTTATTTTTTTTTATACGCGTATTATTATATATATTGTTAGTTCAAATAACGGCGTGCGCGCGCTCGCAAACACTGCTATCATAATAATAATAATAATATAATGTGTTATTTTCATTCTTTTTGTTTTCGATTTAATTACTCGTGTTTTATATTACACCGGCCCGTCCTCGGTGTGTGTATACGTACGTACGTATAACATGTACGGGATAAGATATTTTCGAGAACTGTAAAAGAAATCAGTTTAGTCTAAACGGTACACTGACACACTATATGTGGAAGGGGAATGAGAGGGATCGCATTGAGTTCAATGTTTATGATTTCGAAAAAAAATCCATGTTTTTTTTTTTTTTAGCCTATCTAATAAAAACAGAATTTTCAAGTCTTTATTTATTAAGGAGAAATTACAATAACATTAAATCCTCGTGAGAAATCGTGTTTGGATTAGCGCTTTAGCGCTGTGATGGAAGACAATACCCTATTCCCCCCACGCATCCTATTATCACAACTTAAATCTACTAATTAACAAAAGTTTCAAGAATATTTTTAATGTTTTTAAGAGAGGGCGTCGCACTGAAAATGATTATCAACGGTAAAAACATGTTAACGCAAAACAAATGGAATGGCATTTTAAAATAATTTTAGAGTTAAAAAACGTATTATAAAATTTGTAGAAAACAACATTTTGGAGATAATCTAATCGGCCTTCTTTGAAATATTATGTTAAAAAAAGTTACAGTGTTTTAAAAATGGTATTTTGTACATTCGATAACGAGTTTAATATTTAAAAAATTGTAAAACTATTGAGGTTATCTCTGAAATATTGTCATCTACAAATAGTAGATGTTATAATATTTGATTGTTAGATTTTTATTTTTCTTAAAATATCCAAAATTTGCTTATAGAGAACCCCTTAAAAATGGGGTGTGCGACGTTCTCTTAATATTTATTTTTTTATTGAGTTAAATTTGATATTCATGTACATAAATATTGATTTATCTTTATTTTATCATTATAACTTATAAATGTAATTATGTACCAATAATAGTTATATTATATTATTATATCTAATCATTTATTTTGTCATCTTGATACTTCGATCAAATTAAAGAATGCCCAGCCCATGTTCATTTCTTTTTCATAATATTTAATGTCCCTAAAAAATCCATCATTGTGAAATGTAATACAATATAATATTATAATAATATAATCAATATAGTATTTATCACTCTACTTGGAATAAATTATTATTTACATTCACTCGCTAATTTCTCATATGTTAATGATATTATACTGTTAATATTGGTTAGGTATAGTGGTGCACACGTAGGGGTCCAAACTCCTATTAAAATGGGAATAAGCGGTTTAGAAACAGCATGATAAACTGTATATTATTGTATTAATAATATACATTATAAGTAAAAAAATTGATTAGGTTTAAATATTAGGTGGGTTGTGAATTCGTAAATCGTAAATATCCGTAAATTCGGATAATCGAATTATTCGAATATGGGATTATTCGAATACTCAAATATTCGAATAGATGTAATTAATTATACAAAATTTAAATTTATGAAAGATTTGTCGTTATTATAAATACTACTATTACTAATAATAATAATAATAATAACACACATATTAGCCATTAGGTGAACAGTTTGGTACTTATAAGACATATAATACATTATGTCATATAATATTATTCATTACTTAAATACATTTTTTTGATAAGAATTATAATTTTGAAATATTCGAATATTTATCGACCTATTCGCGAATATTGAATATTCGTTTTTCCGTTATTCGAATGTTTGAGTAATTCCCCATCGCTAGTATGAAATAGGTAAAAGTATTGTTTTTAACCCTATTGTAAATTAAAAATAGTTTGTTGTTTCATTGGTGGACCGACGGAAAAGTTAAAAAGTACTACGTGTACCCCGAGTACCGAAAACCGTAAGTCGTTCATTCTCTTCTGGCTTCTATTTGAACAACAGCGAAAGGCCTGCCGCACGCGTTCTTATATTATTGTATTATGTAGTAGCAGCTCGTGTTAAGGAGCACAGGCGCACGTGTACCGTCTAAAATTTCAGTAAATTAACGTGTTTTTATACATATAATTATTATTTATTTATCGCTGTGTTTTTTAGTAATTGTCGTGCCCGTGAATATTATTATTATTGTACGGACATATTAAAGCACTATCGCACCGCTGTATTGTTGGTTGCTGCTGGTAGCCGGTAGTTCCCGACAATAGATTACATTTGGATAGATTGCGTATAGCGGCCACTGTCTCCACGCTACCGCAGCGCTGTTCGTCACGCACATTTGAAAAATGCACGTTTGATGCGCCGTTTACACGCGCGCAGTTTTATTTTATCCCCTCTCCGGCGAAAAATACACCGTGCAAATCAATTATAATATAGCATTGCGCACAAAACTAGTTTGAACCGCCAACTATGTATATCTAATACTATATCCTGTGCTCGTATGTCGTAACGACGTTTGTCGTTTGGTGCAGTTGTTATCTATCCGTTTTCAGATGTTACCGGGAAATCACTTATCTAGGTTATATAGGCATAAGGTAAATTGAATTATGTTTTACGTGAATGTAAGTGTGTTCTAAATAAAATTAATGACATCACGTTCGTCAATACAGTGCCCATACCTATTATATCGACATTTTAGAGAAATACATATATTTGTTATTAATCCGTAGTATTTTTTGGTTGTGCACCACCAAATATTTCACCCACGAGCCGCTATATACTGGTATTATGTATATAAATCGTGCGTGTGTTTGATCGGTTTTCGTGAATATTAAAACGATTACCTATATATACGACAAAAGGACCTTATCCGTTGCACACATTTAATGCGCAATATAATACCCGACGTGTGTGGCTCGAAATTAAAGAGTCGGGAGGGGGGGGGTTGAGTATGAGAGAAAGAGTGAGAAATATTATATAGGGACGTAAAATTCGTGCGAACAATGGAATCGGGCGTTTAATGATATATTATTAAGTTTTTGGCCAAAAGATCGGCCGGAGGATCGATTGTTAAAAACTTTTGCGACCATCGTAATAATAATAATACGCGAGTATATAATATTATGATCGCGAATCTGGAGAACTCTCGGTGTCGCACGTGTGGCTGGCGGTGCGGTGGTTTATTGCAGGAAAATTTCGTATAATATGTGGGAGGTGGCCGGAATATGACAAAAACCGACTCGGCCGAATTTATCGGCGTTTTATAATACCGCGTATGTATACATCGCATGCGGGCACACACATCGAGTGCACTTGTACGCACACACGCACACACATACACACACACACACAATAATATAATATGTGTTTACGGTCGTATATTTTAATATATATATATATATATATATATGAGATTTGAAGAAACCCAAAGAGCAATTAAAATCTCTGCTTTTGACTCTACGTGTACCCGCTATATTATATAAATATATATAAAACGTAATCCCTCAGGGACGGCCGGACCGTTTTGTTTTTAAAAACGGGACTTTTTGACCCGGGGACCTCGTCGTGTTTTCTTTTTCTCCTCCTTTGCTGGCACATTCGGCCGCCCGCCGTCCATCCCTGCTCGTGCACTATATATATATATATATTATATTATATTCCTTTGCCCGAGACCCTGTTTAATTTAACAGTTTTACACAAAACGGACGACGAACACACGCTGCTGCACACAACGCACGAAAGCCAAAAAAAAAAAAAAAAAAAGAGAGAAAAACCCCACTCCAATTTTATAGAACAATAAAAGGGTGGAGACGATATACCCGCTCCTTTTTCGTGTACAGACACACACATATATATATATACACCCACGACAGCAGCTAGCTGCAGATCTCGACCTTTTATTTATTTTAACTTTTTCCGCACTCTCCTCTTGTATATATATATATATATATATATGCGATGTATGTGCGCCAGTCAGGGACGTAATTACGATAGGGATTGGTACGGTATCATGCGTGGATCCAAAGAGAGGATAAGGGGGCGTGCGCCCCTTCTAAATTCCCAAAAACATATACTTATAATCAGTGGCGAAGCATGTATAAACCAAATGGGCAGACAAATTAAAAAAAAATTTCACACTACCTTATTAAACGTTCATGATTAGTAGTAATATATCTCAATACTCAAATTATATTTAAAAAAATAAGTTGTTGGTATAAAATAGTTTATTTTACAATAGCCAGTAATAAAATAAAAAGTCTATAATAAAGTATAATAGTATTAGATAGTATAAGTAATATAGTCCATAATAAATACAATTAAAAAAAAAAATCATTATATTATGTATTAAAAAATAAAAATTTATAAAGTATGATCATAGGGTAGGTACCTGTAATAAAATAATAAATAGTTATTCACATAGAAATACGCGGTAGCGATAACACGGAAACACGTGGTTAAAAACGTACCTCATTGACGAAACTGTATTATATAGCGTTACCCCACATAACGCGTAATATACATACGTTTAGTCGGAATATAAGTCAGAATCGTTTGAGACAAGACTTTAGACAGACTTAGAGTACAAATCGGCCGAAAAGTGGCACAAAACAAGGGACTTTGGAAAGTCGAATTTAAATATAGTTGTGAAAATTTTTTTGAATTTATCGATTTTCTCTACTACTCGATGCGATTTAAAAGAAAAAATTGTTGGTCATGTCGTTTATCATCATAAAACGGCGTTTTATAAACATCAATCGTAATACAGTGGGTAACGTTAAAGAAAAATGCCTCGATCGATTCCTAGAAGACAGGTGCACAAATCTGTTTGCAAATCTAAAATCTGAATTGAAAAAATGACTTTCCAACGTTCCACAATAATTTATCAAATAATTAATATATATTATTATATAATATATATTATATATATATATTAATATATAATATAATTAACTTTATTAAGATCGATTTTAAACAAATATTGTATTTAAACAACAATAAAAATATAGCATGGATACTAGACTATTTTTCAATTACTTTTAAAATACAACATTTAATTATTTTTTATTTATTTAAAAAATATATTAACACTTTTTTTTTCAAAATTTTTGGATTTTTATTTTTCATAAAATTTTATAAAAATTGACTACCTATATACATAAACCACTTAAAAATGTTTCTATAATATCCTCTAATCTTATTTGGATTGTTTCACATAGAAATTAGTTTAGATTTTGAGCGAAGCGAAGAACTATAGCTATTTAAACTTAACACTCAAATTCACTACTTAGTATAACTATAACGGCATAGATTTATAAAATATAATTTATTATATTACATCGAATTCTAATTTGAAATCTTCAGACAAATACGGAATTGTGTATTTCATGGAAAGGGCAGGCTTGAGTACATAATTTGTGAAAAATGCGTTCTGAGAGGTAAAAAAAAAAAAAAAAGTTCTTTATATTATTGTTGAGAAATTACAGTTTTTATGGTATCACTTTATCATACCGGTTTACTTTATATATAAGTACTTCATATTCGATAATATTTTATTTCGCCTATTACTACTTAAATCGATAAATAGTTGTTGAAACAAATATATATTAAAATAGTTTTAAAATATACATTTATCAAAGTATATCCGTTATATTGTAACAATTGTCTTTATAATTAATAATCGGTACGATTTTTTATTTTGAATTTTTATTAATTTTTTACAATTAATTAACAAATTTTCTTTCGATATAATAGTATATATTATAGCTATATTTAAAATAGATTACTAACGATGATGAAGCCACAAATAACGACGTTTATAAATTATATACTATATAATATATTGTACGTGAAGATGGATATTGAATTTTATACAAAATTTTGGCAGTTCATTTAATAATTTGTTATGAAATTTTTAGAATTTGCGTACTTTTCTTTTTTTAATGGAAAATTTTATTTTTGCATTTGAGCCCATCTATACCATAGATAATTTATTACGAAATTCCGGAAAAAGCACAGAGTCGGAAACTAATTATTAATATTAGGAGGACTAGTCGATGTAGATGGGACCAAATACAAAATATCTATTTTCAGCGAAAACAAAATGTATTTAAATTGTAAAAACTACATAGAAAATGGATTACTATACTTATGCAAATGTCGAAAAATTCCGGTGTTGCTAATATTCAATATTGGAGGTTATATTTTTACACGCGTTGGGTCATATACAACAGAGGTAAAAACAAAAATATTATGTGTGGGGGAATGTTTTTGGGAAATATCAATCTCAATCAACGTTTCCAGAAAGTTAAATTATGTTTAAATATAGGGATGTAGGAACATTCTTTGGTTTGACGAGTCAAAAATTTAAAAACGAACGAGTTATTTTCCGTTTTGAAAACGGGAAATTTTCTAGCTCTCTAGCCGGTCAGAGTTCAAAATAATATTATGTCATACGATCAAATATGCGAATTTATGCATACACCTATATATAGCATACGATTATAATATATAACGTGTCGACCGTTTTCCAATTGTTAATTAACTCGATTAACCCTTTTTGAAATATACAAACGGCTTTAGGACACGAATGCAATCTCGGTTATCCATTTTAATCTATATATATATATAGTATATTATTATATAATTTAATTAACGAATATATATATATATATATATATTGGGTTCCGTATGTATATAATATCATCCGCAAACAAATGATATTTTTAAGTCGCGGACGAGTTAAACGGCACGCCTATATAACTGCATATTATTATTATTATTTCCAATATATTGTATATAAAATAATTTTCTCATTTCGATAGAACGCGGCCAACCGTTTTTGGGACGGCCGGTGGCACCGACTATTCCGCAGAAACATTATATTATTACCCGTCCAAATTATAATCATATGCACGGTTGTAGTGTGTACATGTGAAAATTATCATACCCTCCTCGAGATCCGAACCACGTGTGGAGACCGTGCTCGGATTCAATTTGTACGATTATCCGTGTTGTAATATCGTGTAGTATATACATAATAATATTATTAAACACAGTATACGCGTATATATAGCCCATTGAGAAAAAGGTAAAAACTAAAACCCGTTCTCAACCTATACCGATATATTATATATTATATATTATGCGTAGATAAAATTAAGTGTATTCTGTGAGTTTTTTTTTTTTTGTAAATTATCGGTGATATATAAAACGAACAATATTTGCAAATGTTCCGGGCGAGAAATTTCAATAAATATCGATCGCACGGAAGCGGTCGCAAACGCATTAACCGACATTCTCTGTTTATATACGTGCCAATTTTTTTTGTTTTATACACCGTAGGCATTGTAGGCATTTTTCAATAATATTCACCACGAGACATTTTGATTTATCGATTTAGGCGTTAAGTTATAATATATAGTATAATATGCTGCTTTGACCAGCAAACGTGCTAGAATATAATATTATTTGCAAATCGCATTTTCATAGTGCTGACTGTTTTTTTTAAATCTATTTTTCCACATGATACTTCATCTGTACACAGTCGTTTGTATGCTCATTCAAAATATGGTCTAATGTTCAATTTTGAAAATTTTCTCCTAAATAATTTTCGAAATACAACGATGTAGACCTTTTTCATTCAAAAAGTGTAAAAAAATACATTAGAATTGTCTGATTGATGAATGAATGGACGTTTGATTTCATATTATATAGAGGTATAATATTATGTGCGTATATTACAGACGCATAAAATATGATATTATATAATATACAGCGTTATCATATTTATTCGTTATAGAAATTATAATTTATCGTAAAAAATATTGAACATGTTTATAACACATATCCTTGTCTAGCCTACTAAATACAATAACACAACTATATTCATTACCCATTGCTGTAGTAAGATAGAATTTAAATGATCTACCAAAGACGTTATTCGATTACTATTTAATAGACGACATATTTAAATAATTTACATATCTATTACTTTATAATTTTTTATAGTGATAAAACAAATAGTTTTTTAATTATTATTTTATTATAATTTCTGAGTTACAAAATTAATATTAGACTACATTTTACTTGTAAATAATTTTTAATATAATATGTATAACTGTTTCTTATAAACTCCTAAAGTGGTTTCATCTTTGTCACTTGTCCTTCCTTACTTGACAATACATTTAGAATATATCATGGCTGGTATTATTCCATTGAACTTTAACAGGGGGCAGTTTCCCCTTCTGGCTTCTAGTTATGTCTACGCATATTATGTAATATAACATTTTTAAATGAATAGGTAAAGTGAAATATAGCTCTCTTTGTACTTAACGTGTTTGGTTACTTGCAAAAGGCACAATAATTATACGATAATAATAATTCATCGTGGATGGAGGTGGTAGTAAACTCTCCCGAATTATTTAGTGTGTACAAAAAAAAAGGTACACACACATTAATATAAACCCTCCCGAAGTATTTATATTTTACAATATTGTAGCCAACATAAATGGTGATCATAATAATATTTTTAATAATTAGGAATAATTAACAATTATTGTAATATACTATAGTGGCTGATCGTTTTCCAAAATTTGAGAAGGATCCAGGAAATCACAAAAAAAAAAATATAATAATACTAACATTTTGTATAATATAATACAAATATAAATATAAATCTATATTCAATAAGTTCTTATACTATTTGTTTGATGAAATTGATATTATGTTAGTAATATGTTTTGTTTTCAATAATAGTTAATTATTTGCGGCGAAAAGTTTAATAGGATCATTGTGATGAACGCATTACATTAGCTATATAGAATTTTATTTTGACGGAAATTTAATATTTCCAAAAAAATTTTATATTTGTTGGAAACAATACCTCATAAAGATTTTGACGGTCAATCCAAATGTATTATTAGTTAGTTTCTAAACTCATAAGAACATGTTTAAATATAGCATTAAAAAATAGTGGTTTGTATCAATATTGACATGTTCATTTGGATCATGTGACATTTGAAACAGTTTTGTAACTAAACTTTTTTTAATGCATACTATCACAAAATATAATCCAGAAATCATAGAAAAGTGCAATGAACTGTCCATTGCTAAATTTAATGATTTACAGAAGAAGCTGTTAGAGGCTTATTTTTGACCAGAATGGAAAGATAGGTTTTATTATATTTGATGATTAAGGCCCCTGAACCAGGTTTTCGAATTTCTGAAAAAAGTGATTTTTGAAACATGCGTTTCTTGACTCTAGCATACTCATATTATAATACTAGCCACTAGATACATTGTTTATAGATTACTTATTACTCATATACTGTACGTGAGGTTGATAAAATGTTGTGTTTTTTTTTATTGGAAATTCCAAAGAGTTTATATCAAATGTTAACGTAAATAAATAACGACCTGTAAGAGAGTTACAAGGTTTATAGTGAAAGGCTTATGTTTTAATTACGATTGTCTGTCCGTTGTCGCTATAATTCATAAAGGCTTTTTCCCAATTAAACGTAACATAAATCTGGCACTCGAGGCGGTTAATAGCACGGGTACTATAAAGTTTGTGTATATAGATAGATCAAAGCAACCGTGGCCGCCACGGCTGTGAAGGTGGTGATGTTGACCGGTTATGTTTTTGATTTTAAAAATAGCTTTACATTTTTTTATTTCTTATAACTACGATAAATCATTACACTTGAATGTTTTCATGACAGATTAGCTGCAATTTAATGCGATATTCAATATTTATAAAATTTTTTATTATTACTTGATACGCATTCAAATACTTTTATGTACATGGAAAAACTCATGGTTTAAATGTTTAGATTAACCCTAAAACCGTGGTTAAAAATACCTTTTTCGGTGGTAAAATCAACTAAAATTCATTCTCGGTTAATATTAAATTTGTAGATGCACTATATACTTAGTAATTGGTTTTTTGATAATAAATTTAATTTTATAATATATACGATTAGTGATAGTTTACCTATACTTACTATATTTAATTGATAGAGAGAGCTAATTGGTTCAAAATAAAGTCGTTTAAAAGTATTAGATATAGGATTTTATGAGAGGTGAGCAAGACAAAAGAATTACTGTGTATACATGACATGTTTAAGTACACCCTCACCGGATAGCTCTATCTACTTATGTCTTACACGTCATATTATCGAAAGAAAATATAGCGGCACGCCGTCAAACAAATGCGACTTGCCGGGCGGTATTTAGGCAAACAGCGCACTTTGTCAAGCATGACTAAAATAATAATAACATTTTCATATAATATTACATCGACTGCTACAATAACGTACAATGTACGTTATATCGCTTTTATGTTTCACATATGCTCACATATTGTCTAATAACAGCTAATATAATATTACGAGTAAAATGTAGAGGAGGTAATTAAATAATTCTACATCATGTGTGAACTCTTACGGATCATGAAAACATTTTCAAATTTATATTATGGTAAAAGAATCATGAAAAATAATAAAAATAATTATCTATATAATTGATTTATATACCATTTACAAATTCATAGTAAACAATAAAGTATCTATATAGTTTATACAGTAGTTGGAACTTTAGAACGTAATAAAAATCCGATTTTAAAATAGTTATAATACTAAAATTAAAATAATGCAACTGAAACTAGAACTTGAAAATTTAATCATTCGAAAATTCTCTATATGGGAACAATGTTGATAAATATAACACAATTTCAACAAAATAATTATACATAACAAAAAAACATTATAATATTTTGTTCAAATATAATTGTAATTTGACAAATCTAAGAATTCCCTTAAGCTTTTACATATATAAATAAACAAGTCAGAAAAGTCTACTCTGCGAGTGTACTAATTACCGGGTTTCTAAACGTATTTTCAGTTAATTTTCTTATTTAATAAAAATAATAAATTACATAACAATTATTTAATAATTTTATGAAAAATTTTTACAGCAATATGTTTAACCTATATTATATTATAATATACTTGTGTATAAAAATATAAAACCATCAAAATTAATAAAATATTTAAAAATGATACTGGTAACCATGACAACGAATTGTAAAGACAGAAAGACGGATGGACACAAAAAAGAAATAAAGTATATAGTTATGTATGATAAAATTATTCAATATTTACGATTATAGTTAAGTTGATGAAATGTATTTATTGTTATCAAAAGGAACGATAGCTATCTATTATAGCTCATTAGCTATTGAAGTAATTTTATGAACAATTTCAAAATTCTTCTAATGCATTTCAGACTTCAGTTTTTTTTTTTTATCAATAACAATAATTATAAAAAAAATTTTTAAAAATTAAATATATTTTATATAAATTGATCGATCGGTACAAATCATTCCCCACACTAACAATCTCAAAATGATATTCCTATCGTTAGTTAATTGAAGTTTAAGTCCTACCTACTTAAAATAATATTTTAACCCAAAATGAAATCCTTTTTTCACATTTTTTATAAAATTAAATCTGGAACCAAAAATCTTTTTAACTCCTTTATTGACATAATATGTTTTCAGGAAGATTTCAAATATTTTAATGAATTTTCATTAATAAAATAAACATATATATCCCAGAATAACTGTATTAAGAATTGTATTTTTTCATGAAAAATATATACATAGTATATACAATATAGATATACATCATATATATTATACATACATTATTTATTACATCATACATAAATTTACAATTTACAACTAAGGAGAAATCTGTAGATAACTGAAAATGTCTACATTTTTTTGACGCTAATAAATTTTACAAAAAAACTTTATACTAAATATTTTGTTAAAATATTCCCTACTTTTGACAAGATAAAAATAGCGGAAGTTTATTCAGACGGTTACTATACTTGGCTATGAGTGAAAAATAGACATTATTATAAATTATATATTTTTTATCTCAGAAAAGATACACGAATCAGAAATATCATATTTTAGCATAAGTATATTTAAAGAACCTCTTCACCAAAGAGTCAATTGATTTTTCTCTTCGAGAAGGACAATGGTATAGAAATTTTGTTAAAAAAAAAAAAAAAAAAAAAAAAATTCAATATCGAAATAGATTATAAAATTAATATAAATTGAATAGATCTTTCTATTACCAGGTGTTAAAATTGTTTACAACACAAAATAATTATATATCTGTATTGATGATAGCCCTCGTAGAAATATAGGTAGGTAGTTATAATTGTATTGCGATGCGTTTTTCAAAACATACCATTTGATTATCGATCCTTATTTGTATATTATTTCTAAAAATATGAAACTGTAAACTACTCATTATGATTTGAAATGTTTAGACATTGCCACACAGTCGTTCTGGAAAATACCCATATATTGCCGACAAGTTAATCGCTGAACGGGTCGTTTGTAGCGTCTCGGTAAAAGGGTCGACACCATCAGTCGTGTCGGGTCCAAGACCCGGAGAATGTTCAATATAATATATAGGTACATGATGCGCTTAAGGCCGCGAAGATTTATTGTATGTGCAATCAGCCTATTGCTAATTACCGAAAACGAAAATGTTAATATGTTGATATATTTTGTGTACAAAGTTTCAGCCCTGCAGATTAAAATGATAAAATTCTCGTTTTTGTATTCCGAGTGGAATAAAGACGTATTATTTGAGAAATTTTGGACATTTTAATGACAAAGGCGAGTTATTTTTATTATTATTATATATGTGTACACTATTAGTGTATAATAATAAAACGAAAATCCCCCTTCTTCTTGAAAATTGGAGAAAATAATTCGAAAACTATCTTATTTGGACGTCAAAACGGAGCCACTGATCACTTCTTCTATTCGAGGGGATAATTTTAATATAAAAGCAGTCGTCGGTATCCAAATAATTGTAGTATGTCACAAAATACAACTGAAAACAAATGTCCAAAAACAAGCTTTTGGTAGGCAATACCAAGTTGTTTAATGTACCTACATATTTTACTACAAAGACATGTTCCAAATTTAAAACACCGTTCAGTGTAAATAGTGCAAGATTTACGAGAATTTTTATTTTTGCGCGTAATATGTTATATTTTATCAACGCACCATAATGCGAGTCAACGATTTATGTGATATACATTTTGTAAAACACAAAAACGTGTAAATAGATAAACGGTAATTTTACTGATAAAATATATGTATTATCCTATACTTAGGTTTTTAATTACGTGATAATGATGCGTTAATAGGGTCTTCACAATAATAATATACCTACTGTATATTCTCGTAATTGTAACTCAATATTCGCGATACTATTGAAGTTGTTTTTGCATAATAGCGATAATTCCTTGGCTATCATTATTGTCACACGTGTTTAAAATGTTTTGCATTTCATATAATTGAAATACCCATACTGTTCACTCCATTTAAGTACTCGTATTTATTGTGTCGTAAGCCATTTCGCTAAAAGCTAGACAGTTTGAATTTTTTATTTCACTTTACTCGTCTAATTTTAGGATTACTGTATAGAGACCAACAATAATTTCTGTTTGTTTTGTTCTGTGTGATAAGGGATATGCTTTTGTAATTTTTTTTAATTTTAATCTATATGAATGAAATTACATAGAAATGTGCGTACGCAGGCCCGCCCTGAAAAAATATTCAAGGGAGGGGATGCTAACAGATTAAATGCTAAGGTCATCGACTTTTTTTTCTGTATTTTTCCAACAAAACTAGACTAATTTTCGGACCAACATTAGTATTTACTAACAATTTTGTTGACAAATTGCCGACGAGTTGGAGAGTGGGTAGATCTCCTATATGTTCTCTCTTAGGACATCTCTGCTCGTACGCGATAGAACTTTTAAATAGATACACATATTTTTGACACATGGAACCATTTCACTCTATAATGTAAAAATAATTATGTACTCGTAATAACTGCCTAAGTTAACACCTTTTAAGTTTTATAGCAGATTGAATTTTGAATTTATTATAATCGTTTTTTTTTGCCTGTATTATAAGCATTATTATTATAAATTTTATTTTTAATACAAAATTTCAAAAAATTTGGTATTCATTCATTATTTTAATGTTTTCTGATATTATTTTCTATATATTTTGATGTTTATCAAAATTCCAAAATAATGCATATTACATATTGCATCTATTGCATTTATTACACAGAATTCAAATTGTATTAAACCCAAAGAGACATCGAGTATTTATAGTAACTTCAAACATACGAGTTTTGTTTAAGTAGTATTTATTTTTTAAATACACAGTATAAAAAAGTAAAGAAATCACGAGTATATATAAATCTGTTATTATTCGTATAACGTATATATATATATATAATAGAAATTATAATGTTAGAAACGAAAGATATAAAAAAAAACTTAAATTTTTTATTTCCGATAAATACAATATCATCTATATAAAAGTAGTTTAATTATAGGTGGTGGATAAGGTAGTATGATATTTTTATTATTATTATTTCGGATTTGAAATAAAAAAAAATAATTATCGCATTCATTCGAAAAATAATTCTGAGTAAAGTTTGGCGTATAATAATATAATTAAAAAAAAAAAAAAAAGGTAACCGTGACAATTTAATTATTATTTTGTTATTTCCTCTAAATGTATAAAATATTTCCGTTATAGAAGATAATTTTTCTTTACGCTCGAAGAAATGACTGGAAATCGAAAAATGACCTTTTAAAAATAGTGACATATTTAGGACATTGTGAAGGGGAGAGGTATTAAATAATGTGTAGAGTAAAAAATGTAAAAAGTTTGTAAAAAAAAAAATTTTAACTTTTAATTTAAATATTTTTGTATTTTGTAATGTAGTAATTATGATTTCCTATAAATTTTCTTTCTTTTTCCAAGTAAATAAATTATATCGTCAATTTTAATTTGTAGTGTTCTATGAGTAGATAACATTGAAAGTCCATTAAATTTGCTTTAAAAATAAAATAAAATGACTACTTGTAATTATTAATTTATTTAGATAGTTACTAATCTAATCTCCTTCATAGTGGTTCTGAAATAATTATTGACTCATTGCAAATAAGAAAACGTATGCGTTCAGGTGTTGAAGTAGACGAGGGAAATGTACATAGTATTTTTAATAAAAGATGTATGTTAGGGTATATTTCTTTATTGCACTTAAAAAAAAAAATATCAAGGAAGTAGATATATCTCCCTAATCTCCCCCATAAATACGCAATTGGTTAAAATTAACGTCAAGAACCAATTTTCTAATAAAAAATGATCTTTAGTCGAAAAAAACTATTCGATTCCTTCTAGTTAAAAAGTTGCTCACAGGAAAAAAATAAAAACAAACATCACTATAAAACCACTATATAGTTTCCTTGCTCCGTTCAAAATCCAAAATGTTCACAAAAATCATAGAACAAATGAAAATCAAATTTTTTAATTTTGTTTTTAATAACCTAAAATAGGGCAAAGTGGGGACGCTAACGTGTGAAGACCTGTAATACACTTAAAATTAAATATATTTTTTCCAAATTACCTTTACGCAATCTATAGGTTATGGTAATTTATTTACTATTTTTTATGAAATTTTAAATATATATTTTTTTTTTAAATTTAAGAAGATTATTAAAAAAAATACAATTTACCCCAATTTGCCCCATGTATGAGGCAAAGTGGGGACATAAAATAAAATACATTCACATTCTATAAATATTAATTTATTTACAACAAACCAATATTTTTAAAAATATAAAAATAGTTAAGTATATAATTTCATTAAAATTTTTAGTTAAAACTTTAACTTTAGTTTTAACTTTCATTGACCTAACCATTCTTAAAACGTATCATTCAAATAAAAAAAAAAAATAGATTCTTTTATATGGGGCATAGCGGAGACGTCCCAACTTTGTCCCAGACAGGTATCTATAATCCACTTTGCTCCGATCTATGAACTTGCATGGATACTATGATTTGATTTTATTAAATACTTTCTTTGAAATCAAGACATTTTATAATACAATTTAGAACCTACTCTTTATAAAAAAAAAAAACTAAAAATTATTAAAAACGATTGACATTAAACATAATATATTGAAAACAAAATATCAAATTCTATTATGAAGGAAATGATAACAGATATATTCTCGGTTTTTTTTTATCGATTATTCACAATATATTCCATATTTTGATCCAAAACTTTTATCACAAAATCTCAGACGACCAAGGAAACTAATCTAATGATAAATTTAAATAAATCTAATAATATTATCAATTTTTTTACATTAAATAAATTGATATTAAGATGTCCCCACTTTGTCCTATGTTCCCCTATATATAATATATATGTATGTATGTATGTATGTATGTATGTATGTATGTATGTATGTATGTATATATGTATGTATGTATGTATGTATGTATGTATGTATGTATATATGTATGTATGTATGTATGTATGTATGTATGTATGTATGTATGTATGTATGTATGTAT
>JAIPRL010003367.1:27787-47705 GCA_025469235.1 Pemphigus obesinymphae | reverse complement strand
GTTCCATACATCATTGCAGGTCTCACCACTGCCTTATAAAATTTACCTTTTAACCTAATAGGGATTCTTTTATCACACAGAATACCTGACGCTTTTCTCCACTTCGTCCATCCACACTTAATCCTGTGTTTCATATCCTCTTCGAAACCCCCATCTTTCTGTACGTCAAGCGTGTGCTTGACTATATTGCATAATTCATCGGGCCAATGTCTTAATTCTTATTAATTCTTATCGAAAAACCTAAATTAGAATCGAAACAGACGGCAAATAGTAGAAAAAATTGATGGCCCTTTTTTTTTTTGCATATTCACTCACGTTTATGAAGTATTTTGGAATTTTAAGGTCGGCAATAACTATAAATTATTAGGATTGCAGTCGACAAAATAGGGAATGGGGAAAAAGTTGATTACCTTTTTTTTTTTTCTTATTTTATGTTTTGAAGAGAAGCAGTATTATAACATTTTTTTTACATTTTCAACCCCCTCCCCTCCTCAAAAAAAAAAATCTTTCTTCGGGACAGCCCTGCTCACATCGTACCTACCTATAACGAGCACATATGTATAATATAACATAATACCTATAGGTTTACGAATATCTATTGTAATTATATATTATTTTAATTTTTAATTTTTACAACAAGCACAGTCGTGAACATTAAAATATAAGGTAGGTATGTACCTACGTGTGAACAATGTTACTTGGTATTATTAATTTACGTGCTACATATTTAGTTAGGCAGGTATATTATCAACGACCTTAAATTTGATATTGAAGAGGGCTCCGAATAAGAACTAAACAACTCCAGTTTTTTTTTGTTTTTAAAAATCGGATTTGTATGGTTTCTGGTTCCGAAAGAAATACGAGTATAAAGCCGAGCGTCTACTAGGTCGGGGTTATATAGCGCGGCGCAAAATGGACTTCATGAATGTGGTTCGTTCATATGAGCGTATACACACAGTTTTATCTAATGTTTTTTTATTTTTATATATTTTTTATTATTTACGTCATTAACTTAAGTCATTCAAATTATGGAGATATGTTTGATTTTTTGAGATTAAAAAACGAATTAATTATGTTGTATACATAATATGAAGAGTTTTCAACATGTAATCCATATGATTTGGTCAAGAAAATTAAAATTAATGATTTAGTACTGGTTTTTCATGAAGTATAATATAAACTTTGTCAATTAATATTAACTTTTCCTAGTACAACAGCATCAGTTTAAAGATCGTTTTCGGCATTAAATCGAATGAAATCCCATCAGAGATCTACTCGAAACCAGAAAAGACCAAGTTCCCTATCATTAATGTCGATTGAAAAATAACTATCATGCAAAAAAGAATCTGATACAGAGTCTTATGATAAAGTTATAAATAAGTTTGTAAAAGAGGAATGGATTTTTACAATGTATTGTATGATTTTGTAATAATATTATTTTATTTTATAATGTAATATCATAAAATTATTTAATTATAGATTGATCTTACTACATTCCTAAGTATAATAAATTATAATTTATAGGTACCTAATTGTTTATATGAATAAACACAGAAAACAATACGGCAAATTAACGATTATTGAATTGCATTGAACTCATGGTCAAATTTACACAAATGACCTTTTTTTTTATATAGCGATTTATACATTTTTGGTAAATATCCCCCCCCCTTATTTCAAAATTCAGAGCACGCCACTGTATATAGGTACCTATGTAGGTACTTGCTTTTCGATAATCTACATAAAAAAAAAATATAAATTATTTTACCTGATAA
Source organism: Pemphigus obesinymphae (assembly GCA_025469235.1). Lineage (NCBI taxonomy): Eukaryota > Metazoa > Arthropoda > Insecta > Hemiptera > Aphididae > Pemphigus > Pemphigus obesinymphae. The sequence goes on along the minus strand of JAIPRL010003367.1, from coordinate 45,930 downwards.
AGAAAGATTACCCAAGATACCTTATGCTATATATATAAATATCTGTATTCTCTTGAATTTTAAAATTACACAAAACTTCTGTGTATTATTTTAAAACATAATAATTTCTATAAAAGTTTTTTTTTTTTGTCGCATTAACTTTTTTTAAAAAGTCAAAAAAAAACCTTGAAAATATAGGTTTTTAATTAGGTAATCAAAACGGCTTAAAAATTTTCGGGTTTCGGGTTACGGGTTTAAACCGATTTTATTTTTTTCGGGTTTCTAATATGTGGTTAAAAAACGGTTTTAATTTTTTCGGGTTACCTACAGATTTTGGGTTTAAAATGGGTTCAATTTTTTCCGGAGTTACGGGTTTATAAAGGGGGATGTGAATAAACTGAAAATATTAAATATGAATAAATAATTAAATAATTTTTAAAAAAAATTAATAAAGAAATAATTAATTTCATGTCTGTACCAAACTGATTTAATCTTTTAATTAATTTGATTAATCTCATTGTTTTAATAAAAATGTATTATTTTTTTCTATTATTATAATAAAACTTAAAGGGCCGCAACACCAGAGATTTTTAAGGGGTTCTGTATAGGCAATTTTTAAGAAATACTTTGAAAAATAAAAATCTAACAATTTTAAAATATTTAAGTACATTTTAATATTAATTTAAAAATAGCCCCGCACCGTATAACTTTTTATTATTGGAATTACAAAATTTCTGCTAAAAGACCATTAAGAGTGATAAAACTGTGGAGCTTTGAAAAGTCGGATTTACAATCTGAAACAGATTTGAATGTGTTGGGGCCTGTCTTTTAGGGATAGATCAAGGCATTTTTCTTTATTATTACAGATTAGAATATAATCAATGTTTAAAAATCGAAATTTTTAATAACTTAATAAATGTAAATAAACAACACGGTTAAAAAAAAATTTAATAAACGCCTCGGTCGATCCCTATAAGACAAACTGATGAATTTATAAAATTTTTCACAATTGAAATCCGACTTTTCAAAGTCCCACAGTTTTGTCACGCTTATAGGTCGATTTTTTGTTGGTGCTGCAACCCCTTGAGAGAGCAGGGGAAATATCAAAAAAATCATCTAATCGTTCTTTAAATGTTTTAATTTAATTTATAATATTTATATATACTATTAGCAAGCCTTAAATTTCCTAAATTTTAATATTGTATGTTGATAATTCACCATAATTCTGCCAACTAAAAGTTTCTAAATATTTTATGTACCTATGTGTAATTATTTTAATAGTTATCTCTATTTAGTGTTTTTATATAAATAGTTGTCAAAACAAATTAAATGTTATTAATATATTGACAATTGTGTACAGGTTGAATATTAGACCAGTACCTAAATACCTAATACATAATACAACAAATAACAAATGTATTTACTAAATTACGATTTGTTTCAAATTTCCAACATTGAATACATTATATATTTTTTATTAATTCTTTCAATATTACAAATGTTTAGTATTGATATAAATAAAGTAAATTATACTTCAATACTTGCTATTAGTATTTTATATATTTTAAATGTGTATACGACCAGTGTATTTGAAATAAATTAAAGAAAATAGTAAGAATTATTGTTGGGAAATGTTGTTAAGTTTATACACGATACTGTTATATACCCATATATCCATCTTTCTAACAGATATTATATTTTAAGTAAATGCACTATATAGGTATAATTTCTCTTGAAATATTTATATAAAAATTGTGTATTTAAAGACATATTTATGGAAAGCATATTGAATTTCGTTTCATTTATATAAATAATGATATAGCATAATATTTTATAATTATCTTATCAAAGTTAAAAATAATAGTAATTTTAAATAAAATTGTAATTACAATAGTAGATATACATATAAAATTAAGTATACATAATTTTGATTTTATTTTTATTTTTATTTTTTTTCGTTTTTGATAAATAATATAATACAAATTGTTCACACTTAAATTATAAGGTGATTACACTCACATAAATAAAAAAAAAAAACAATTTTGATATAAAAAAATATGCTACATAATAACTTGATTATATAAGAAATAATTTAAATTAAGTAGCTATAAATGAGGTTAAGTCATAAATAGTTTTAAAATAATTATCTATGAGTGTACCTAAATCATATAACAGTAATAAAATGAGATTCAGTTCAAAAATGTCCACTTAATAGATTAAAAAACCAAGCATCATAATATAAAAATTTGAAACGAATATAAGTATTTTGATACTTGTTTAATAATAATGGTCTGTTGTGTTCACCTTATCTTTTACTTATTTCTTCCTTTAGATCTGAAAATCATTAAAAACCTATTTTATTAAATTGAATTGACTGTTAAATTTAAAATAGTATAGATAAAAATATAAGACACTTCTTACAAATACAAAAAACCTATATTACATACTTTGAATTATTTCCAATTTCATTCGATTCAATTCTTTGCGTATTTCACGAAGTATATCTTGTTTCAATGTCTCTAAGTCTAATGATAAATTTGATAAACAATTTTCTCCAAAAGATTTGGATGCTATCAAGTCTTCCGTTGAAGTGGCAGATAATTGTTTTCGGCCAAGTTTAGGACTTTCACAACCATTTAATGAGCTTTTTTGACTATCATTACGATTCCAATTTTTTTTTTCACCAGACATACTCTCATCCTATGGAACAAATACCAAAATATAATTTATATGTGTTTTTATATTAGGGTTTTATAATTTATATACATTTTTCATTAAGTGAATTATGTTAATTAAGTGTATTTATTTATTTGTTAACATTAATTAACTTTAATGTTTCAACTTTTAATATTTATAAACAGAAAATAGTTCTCAAATAACTGAAGTTTGTCTAGGTTATGCATTTTTTACTTCTGGGATGTAATTTAAAATAAATATTATAATGAAAAATATATAGGCTACTAATATAACAATGTTATTTATAAAAAGTAATTACTTGAGGGCAGTCAATTGGCTCTTTCTTTTCAACAGCTGCACGACGTCTTGCTAGTGTACGAGCCATCTCATCCATCATAGATGCCATTCCAGTCTGACCCCCATTAGAATTTCGACCAAGTGTTCCATAGTTTCCACTACCACCACTGCTTGCACTACTAGTTGAGGACCCACTGTTTTCTGCTGGATGCTGTTTTTTAAATTAATGCATTTGATGAAATAAAAATTTAATTTTTATACCTACAGAATTGTATAATGATAAAAATATACCTTGTTGGTACGTTTCAATCGTGCAGCCTGTAATTGTACTGCTAATGATGATGTCTGATCAACAACAGAATCATTATGATCGGTTTCTCCATTACTACTGGGTCTTGGAAGACTTCCAGGCATTGGAGGAGGTTGTGGTGGTGCTGGATTACACATTCCAGGTGGAGGAGGGGGAGGAATAGGTGCTGGAGGGGCAGATGATGTGCGATGATGACCTGAATTTGGAAGTTGTGGTAGTATTGGCATAACTGTTGGTAATCCGTTAGTTGCACTAATGACTACAATAAACCATATGTATTTATATATTATATATTATATATTATATAAACCATATGTATTCATTACTAATTCTCAGAATCATGATAGATTTTAATTATTTATTAATAGAGTTTTTACATAACAAACGTTAAACTTTACGGTAAAAATTAGGCTACTTTAGCATCCGATGCATCTATACCTATTTATGCGTCCTATGCTCTGATTGGTTGTAATATTGATATGCATATTTTGATTATGTTTTGTGATAATATGCCAATTTTACATTTATTGTTAAATATTTTTAATATTGTCCAAATGCTATTAATTTACAAATACTTTAAAAAGAACACAATTAAATTATTAAATTATATCAATTTAATATTTTTAAAAGTAAAAATAAGATTAAGTACCAATTGCGTACATATATCAATCACATAGAAAATGAAAAACAAGGAGATACAAAACAACTACTTACTTCAGAGTAATGAAGAAGTACAAACTAATTATAAATCTATATTTCACTTATTCATAATGCTATTGTATTTTAGGCTACATTTAACCACTTTCCACACTAAAAAAAGTTAACGATCATAATATGGATTCTTTTAAAGAATGTTTGAAGTATACAATGCAAATCCAACTTAACTATGGAAGATACATTTAGTATGTATGTACATTTAGTAGTGTCCAAGGTGTATATAGGAATTTTATTTCTTTAAGATGATAACTCACCTCATAAAATAGACGAAAGAAATGTAGGAAGATGCAATATAATAACCACTGAAATGCTGAAGAGTAAACATGTTTATATTATACTTTAATCTTCAATTTCAATGTATATTTATTAGTATTTCTTAAACTTCAAACTGTAAAATCACTTAATAAATTAGAAAATATTCTACTTATTTTAAAAATTCAACGTGTTAAATTTATTAAAATTGATGTAATGTGGCCTTCTGAAATATGAGTCTTAGGCGAATGATACATTTGATCATAAAAATGGAAATATATTAATCAAATCTATTGATTGATGAAAAAAATGAATGCAGATAATTTATTACAAACATTGTATATGTATTCATGTAAATAAGTACAATAGTAATACATAAGTATATATCTGTTGCGGATTTAAACGTTAAATTTATAATTAGTTATATTTTGGAGACCATAAAGCTTAAGAACAGAGTTTGGTAGGGGCCCCTGAAAAATAAAAATTGTTTCCAAAAGAAAATAAACAAAATAAACAAGAAAAAAAGTCTTTTGAAATGGTGAAGGTCCCAGATTAAAAAGAAGCAAAAACAATAGTTTTGAAAATATTGTATACCTATATGTAATTTGAATACATTTTTAATTAATATACCTTATTGATACGGGTTAAATAAAAATTAGCTAGGGGCCCCTTTGGCATATACGACTAAACGATCGCTAGATCCGCCACTCGTATATATTGTATATGCATATATATATATATATTTATATAATATACTATACTACTATATTTATGCATTTTTATGAAATCCCACACAACCTTGACTAGTTTTTTCCCTCATTATCATATATGTATGTAATTGATACATATTCTTATTTTTACTTTTAGAAATATTAAATTGATACAATTTAATAACTGAATCATGTTATTTTTAAATTAATAGCATTTGGCACAATATTAAAAATATTCAACAGTAAATTTAAAACCGGCATATTATCACAAAACATATTCAAAATATGCTTATCAATATTACAACCAATCAGAACATAGGACGCATAAATAGGTTAGATATTATTATTATATAATATATATATTATAATTATATAATATTATATTTATTATTATTATACTAAATAGGTAGATATGCGTCGGACGTAATTAATGAATATAATTGTTATCAATTAAATTTGTCAAAATATGATGTGTGATAACACAGAAAAATAATATGGTGATAATTGACAATTTATGTCATAATAACCTATCATTTAGCACGATAAATCAATTTACTGTGCCCGTTAAATGATTCAAAATAACCGATTACAATAATCATATAACCGTACCGATATTCAAAGCATATGAGCACAAACATATTTTAGTAAATAACGTTAACAGAGTTTTTAACCAATGTTGTGGAAAAACTCTCTATTGTTAACCTGCCGTCAAGACACATTCCTTTTTCTTATGTCAATAATCACATGACAATTTGAGATTCTTTCACTATTTATATGTGATGTAATATTATAAATTATAACTAAAAAGTAGTGTTACAATATATATTGATTATACAATTGTTATTATCAGTACATGAGATACAATGTATATAATATACATTGTATCTAGAGACCTGTGGAAAATCTTATCAAAAATGTAGTTAAAATTATATTATGAGCTTTTTTTTCTAATAGCAAATAGTGACCAAATGTTACCATAGTGACAGAATCTCCTACCATCAAAAGACAGGGTAATTACTTTTTAAAAAATATAATAAAATTCATATTTTACTTTGAGTTTGTTGAGACATTCTTCTCTCTTGAATTATGGCAGCATCTTCTTTTGTCATAGTTCTGAAAAGATTAGATACATTATTTATGTACAAATCTCTGCACTTAATATTCAAAATAGTATAATAATAATACCTATAGCCTGTATCTTCCTCATATTGTCCATTTGCTTGTTGATAAGGAGCAGGTGGGGGTATATGACTAAGAGGATTGGTAATATTGTTTCTGGACACAGAATCTAGTATCTAAATTAAAAATTACTTTTAATTAATATTTTCTAAATCATAATTATACAACAATAAACATAGTATATATAAATAAAACATTTTAAAGTACCTCAAGGGCATACATCATAGCTCGAGCGAAAGAGTCTGCATCCTCTTTGCTGCTAAAATTCAAACCATATACATGCTTATTATCTCGCCATTGGTGGAATGTTGTTGTTGCTTGATTATATTTTAGAGTCTTTAAGATTACACAGTTTATAACAACCTATATATTATGAAAAAAATAAAACAAACCAATTTAGCAAAAGTTATAATATTATGTGTGCATATAACAAAATAACAACACTAATACATTCAAAGTAATAATTCATGACTAGAGAGCGGATATTTAGGTTTTTACATATTTTTACTGGCTATATGCAGTCTGACGAGGATAAATTAACGAGTAAAAAACGAGTAACCAATCACAGAATTTATAGACAAAATTTTATTTTACCTATTGGAACATATTTTAGAGGTTAGAATATATTGTGTATATTTCTCAATTTTAAACATTTTAGACTCTGGAGAAAGCAAAAGAATTTATTGGTTTTAAGATGTGTTTTTTTACACCTGCATACATTTTTTCGAGTTAACAGAGTTATATAAGTGTTTTGGAATAGAAAAGTTTTTGATAGCAAATTGATTCTAGTTAGTACTTTGAAGAAGTTTTTATTTTTATTTTTCTAGTTGAGGGAAAATAATAAAATAACAAATAAAGTTGCCATATATAGAAATATTTTATAAATGTAGAGAAAAAGACAAAATAACAAAATAGAATTGTGATGGTTACCTTATTTTTTTACCGAACTTTACTCAGAATTGTAATTTGAATACAATGATTTATTTTTGTTCTAAAATAAAAAAATAATAATACACTATTGAGGAAAAGAAGATAACTTTCACTATAATATGTATCTAGACTACTTTTTTTTATTGCTAATTTTTTTTCAAAGTAATTTCTTCATTTTTGGGAAGAATTTTACACAGAAAATTTTTCATTTTAAAAGGATTATTAAGCGAATATTTTAAGATTAATAGTGCATAATAGCATCATATTTTTAACTTTTAAAACCCTAAAAATTTGCTCTCTATTCATAACTCTAAAGACCAGATTTAATAGATATTGCAACTACTTTTTGTAATCAGATAAATCAAATTTGACCAAATACATACACAAATTGGATTAATTACAGTATTCCAATTTAATTTAATATTGCAAATTATTGCATTTGTATATACTACATGTGATGAAATGTATTATATCTTAGCCAATTTTATAATATAAAAATAACTGCAATGTGAATTTTCACAAATTGTATTTTGTAAAAGTAGAAATGTTAAATAGATACTGTCATACAAGTATTATGATAATATTAAGATACCAATAAAAATTTTAAAATTGTAAATAAAGTTGAAGATAGTTCTTGATATCTACCAAATTATTGAAAGAGTTTGGTAATTATAGCTGAATTGCACCAGAGACTCTATGTTATATGTCATATGCCATGTCTCCTTACACTACAATTTTATAACAGTATATTTCAACCATGGGTTAGACTCTGGCTTAGATCATATCAAATAAACACATTAAAATACACAACATACACGTTATACAATTAATGCACACACTGTATACCTAATCTTTGTTTTGCCTACGACGCATAACAGGGGTTCTGTGTTAAAAAGACAATTAGTGTCAAATATAATTTTAAAATTTTCATTTTGGAATTTGTATGCTTTTTAGAATAAATATATGATTGATTATATTATGCAACTTTAATAATATATTTTTCATTGCAATTTTAAAACATATATTTAGTGCAATTAAATCCAGTCTTTATTCATGACTTAAATTAAAAATGACAATACACTTGCTTAAATTAAATATGAAATACTACAAAAAAACAAGTATTATTGATTGAAATTATATATTAAATCATATTATGTAGAATAACAAATTTTACCTAGAAATATATAATCTTTCTCTAATTATTTCTACTAGGAAAAAATTAATTACATATTTTTAATAATATGGTTAGTTATAAATTTAAAATTTACCTCATGATCTTGTAATTTACGTCCAACTACACGAAATGTATTATTGATCACATGTTTAAAAATGTGTACTTTACTAAGGCCTGATGAGGTACCACTTGGTACCCATTTTTTGCTGTTATCGTCATATATCATCACAGATGCTCTGGCTGATGCAATACTTGTCTCACTAAAATTATTAAAAATTATGATTAATAACAAAATAATTTATAACAAAATGATTAATCAATATTTATATTATATATTAGGTATAGTATTATATTTTAAAAATTTAAATATGGGAATTTGATGTCCTAAAAAACCTTGTACAATGCCCTGTAAAAAAATAATTAATGCTCTAAAAATGCATAATAATGCAATTATAAAATGCTCTAAAATTTTTTATTTTTTATTTAATTAATTATTTGATGTACAAATATGAAATATTACTTTATTTTTTAAAAATTAATAATTAATTATTGAAATATGACGTAGATCATGTGACGACGAAAAATAACTAAAAATTTAAACCAATCATTGTACAATTGTTGCCAGATATTTGTTATTGACTATTGTTATCTACTGTCAAGTAGCAGACCGTGGCCAACGAAGTATGTCAGTCCATAGGGTGAATGATAAAAATAGATATGTAGGGTATGCTGTTAAATAATATAAAATCAATGGTAATAGTTGAGTCAAAATATCTTTTGGAACATTTAAATAAAAATGGAAAATATTAAAATTAATTATTATTTAAAATTAATTTTAGTTTAAAATGACTATAAAACACGAAAATGTCCTTGAAAATATTCTTAAAACTCAAAAAACACCAAAAATTCCAAATAAAATTGTGTTAACCGATACATGAAATATATTTATAACAAGATGAGCATCACATAGCTCAAAATAAATACAAATTGCATCGAAATCTCAGCCCTATTAATAATTCTATCAACCAATTTTCAAACAATATTGAACATAATATGAAAATGATTACAAAACATAATTAAAAAACCATCCAGATACAAGTGGTAGAAGTTGGTTTATTATTAGTTAGATCTTTAGATAGTGTATTATTATTATTATTATTTTAGATTTGAAAGCAAAGATAAATCATTGCATTTAAAAACAATTCTAGACAAAGTTTAGTACCTACCTACCTATATTATTTTTCTATATATAAAATAAATTGTCCATTATTTTCAGTAGTTACTTAACCTACTAAATAGAATAATCAAAAAAGTTTACATATTACATAAAAAAAAATAGTAAATTAAAATTTTTCGAGATAAATTTCTGAAAAATATTCAAAATGTTTTTAAATTTTCATGTCATTGTACCTAGTAAATATTTGGTGAACATCTAAAGTATTTGACAAGATTGTTTTCTGACTTCAACAATTTTGGTAGTTTTCTTTTACACTTAAAAGGACGCTACCCACACAATTGTTGTCTGTCTTACATACGCGTAACATAGCAAATCTACATACCAAATTCTTACTATAATTTATTTATAATTAATATTACAGTTTTACGTACCTATTATCAAATTTGTAGAGGAGAACATAAACTATGCTCTAGCTTTAAGTTATTTTAAAAAAATTGTATTTATAGTTACATGCATACAAAAAAATTAGTTATTTAACTACTTATAACTAGTTTAAAAAAAAAAAAAATGTATAAAAAAAACTACACTAGAGCATAATTTATGTTCTCCTCTACAAATTTGATAATAGATAAATTTACTTTAATATTAATTATAAATAAACTGTAGTAAGAATGAAGTAGATTTACTATGTTATGCGTATGTATGTAAGACAGAGACAACAAACGTGTGTAGCTTCCTCTTAAGAGGACACTATACCATCCATTTTCAAGGAGTTTTGAATAGAATTTTTAAGAAGTTTAATAAAGAAAATTTAACAAATAAAAAATGTTGAAATACATTTTAAAAGTAATCTAAAAATAATCTCATATCTTTTTTTTTTATTGTTATAATCATGATATTTATTCAAAAACTACTTCTGCCTTTCTTTCTAACCACAGCGTGATCAAAAATTATCATAAAAAAAAATAAATGATAAGAACTTTAACTATAGCCGAGCATAGATTTTTCGATAAAATATAATTGAACAACTAAAATATTTGATTAAAAAACACCAAATTTTCAAATTAAAAAAATATATATATTTTGGCTAATAAAAACTTTATACTCGGCTGTAGTAATTATTAAATTCATTGAAAATTTAAGTGGCACATAAAAATGATCAAATTTTAGTGATTAGTAATAAATATTTATGGAACACTATACACACATTTTAAAATAATAAAATGTTGATAAAGTACTGGGGAAATAAACATTCAAACATTATCTGTTGAATAATTACTGTATGTGGGTGGTTTTATACACAATACACATACAAATATACTGTATTATTGTGAGTTAAGTATTATATATATATATTTATTATGATAAGTTTTATTGTGATTTGTGAATTGTAATATCAACTTCCTGTTTTTTTGTCAGGTCTGACTAAAATGTTTATAGTTATACCTAGTGTAATTAAATAAACCTATATACATATATATATATATATAACAGTAAACAAAAAACAAATGACATAATATAGATTATAGTTGATTAATATATTACGGGTACTTACATATTCTAAATTATAATACAAAAAAATAAACCTAGAATTTTATACCATGAAAAAAAAATAAATAAATAAATTACCTACCTATACCAACTTTTAGTTTTTACCTATTTATACTAAATGTCAAGTTTGAATACATTATATCTTCTATCCAGTTCAAGAAAAAAATATAAAAATCAAGTTAACTCAACTTAACTGCACTGTTTTTTTTTAAATTTAAATATACCAATTACCCACTTGTTTGTTTCATAACTACATTAATTTAAAATATACAATAGGTACCTAGGTTTTAGGGCTATCTTTAAAGGCTTAGGTAAATCAATATAATATTTCAATAAACAATGAATTATATAATATACAAATTATGCATAGTAATACAAGTAGCTGCATATCTACTAATATTTTTATATTGTACAAATGTTTTTAGTTTTTCTTTAAGAAATATAATGATGCATTTTTAAATTTTTTTTTTCTGAAGGAAATCATTATAAATTACCCAACGTATCATATTAAATATTTTTTGAAAATACATTATTGTACCTAACTATTAAATCTTAAATAAGTAAAAAGATGCCTACTTAAATCAATGACAAAGAAAAAAAGTACTTAGTAGATACCTGACTAACTAATATTAAGTTATACCTAGGCCAATCGTTCCAAAAATTAAAGTTCAACCTATAGTATAGGTATTATGATTAACAGTATTTTATTGATCCAAGTTTTTTTTATTAAACCCATGTAGTTTTAATCGCATAAAACGATAGTACAATCAGAATCTAGCGTTCGGTTTTAATTTATAAGTTATAACAATGTGAAGTTTTGTAGTATCCCCTAAATAACAAAACATATTTGACACTGCGCTTTCATATCAAAAGAGTTGATTTTACCCGGCATGATTATTGAAAACAAATTGGGAGATATTTTCAATTTAAACTATCTGAGTGAGTGTAAAGAGCCGGTGATTCTGCCTTAGTTTCTGAATACAGTAAAAACAATTACATCATAAACACAATTACTTTGATCTGTTACCTACCCAATATGGTTCTTCACTGAAAATCACAGTACATTTTCAAAACTGTCTGAGTAAGCAAAGCGAGTAAGTGACCTAGCCCAGTATATAGGTTCAGACGAAATAAAAATAATAACAGGTACAAATGATGGTGACATATATATGTAAATCTGTACATGTATATGAACATAAATGTAAAAATCATATATTATAATCTTTGATTGGTAAGACCAACTTTTTGATATAAAAACACAGCATAAATTATGTAATTTTAAATACTACCAAAAAACTTCAAATCCACATACTTTCTAAATTAAGTTTGACCATCAATTTCTGATTTCACCATAATTGTTTTCAACAAAAAATTCATACTTATTTTCCAAAAATAAAAGTGCGAAAAATCGGATGGTCCTGGTAAAGTATTAAAGTTCCTATCTAATATATTAATTACAGGATTAATTATTAAATAGAATTAAACTCGTTATTATATAATTAGGTGCCTATTTAATTAGATTTATAATTACCTAGGTATAAATCATTCAAATTATTTTAATTTTAATTGAAATATTAGTCAGAAAATCTATATTTATTGTCATTCCAAATGACTCATATATAATGTCAATAATTAATATGAATCATTATTATAACATTATGTGGAGCACGGAAATTAGTTGCGAAAAGATAAAACTATAGGAATATTTCTCAGATTATTACTATAATTAAAATAATCTATTATTTATAGTATTTTATTTAACTTAAATATAAGAACCAAACAATTATAATTCATAATTTACATTTTATATAATTAGGTACCTACCGGTTAATCGATTAACAGGAAAAAATTTTTTTTTACTAATTTGAAATGAGAATATTTTGGTATCTAACATTCTTTGTGTAGATAAGATAAATATAATAATTAATAAGTAATGTAAATTGCAAAATGTAATCAAATACAAGAATGAAACCCCAAGTATTACTCGCTGAATAAAAATAACAATAGCTTCATTTTTTTTTTTTCAATACAATTTTAGAAAAATGATTATTACATTTTTCTATCTAAAAGATAATTTCATATAGTTAAAGCAAAAACTATAATTTGGTACCTATCTATATTACTATATAATAATACTTAAAACAAGTACAAAATTGGTTGAAAGGAATATTAAGCATAAATTATAATAAACTCAAATCAAAAACAATGCACTTTTAACTGCGTATATGTATTTTAACACAACTAGGTAGGTGCATATTGTCATCTTTAGCACAAACCGAAAACTAAGTAACCGTCAAAACTTTTTTGATTCACAATAAAAATGACAACATGGTTGTTGAAGTAGGTAGGTAAGTATACGCAGTTATAGACGTATTGATTTTATGATTTGGGTTTTGAATCATTTACAATATTATAACATTCACAATCGCTCAAGTTTATTTGAACATGATTGTAGGCAGTCATGACGAAAAAATATTATGACAAATTCCAAGTCTTGTTCGACCTGGTCAAACACTCAACGTTTCACTCAGAACATTTCACTATGTATTCCGTGTTTTTAACCAGTTTATCCGAATCGGTTCCCGAAATGTTACGAAAGGTACCTATATCCAAATTGATTCCCAAATTAATTTTAAAAGGTAAAAAAAGCCAAACATTTGTAACAAATATTTGTTGTGAATTCCAATCTACCTACTAATTTCACTTTTTTGAAATTTGTCCATTTCTGTATATATATATATATATTTCTTTGATTTTTGACTTCTGGTTCTGTTGTTTTTCCGTACTTCGTAGGTTCACATATGTTTCAATTTGAAATTCTTTGAAAACATCGATATATTGAAAGATGTTGCGGATGTGCGGAATAAAAGATACCTACTGTTGAATTTACTGTAAAATAACTGGCAGCCAGCAGCAATTAGGTAGTTGTAAATAACATTATTTTAAATTGCATAGTCTTTTTCAAAAGCCTTTAGCCGGGAACCAATTCGGATGTAAATTTTTCCGTGTAGGAACCAATTCGGATTTTTAACGACCGTTTTGACCGTCTCCATTTTATTAATCCTAGACATTATATTCTCGAGAATCGGTGTAAAACGAATACCGTGGCGAAACGCGGAGCGCACACGGCCGAGGGTGTACGCGACAAAGAAAAAATCGCGTTTCCACGTCGGCCGTTGTCCGGACAAATGAAATTACCGACTTGAGTACACAGCAAGTGCTCGAAACATGGGCGTACGTAGGGCGACGCCGCGATCACTCACCTCATGATGATAAGATTGTTCGCTGCGCGTTTTGTTCGGTCGTTCCGTTCGTGTGCACTGGGCTAGTTGGCGGGCTCCGTTCAGGAATCCAGTAGGAGACTCGGCATAATACTACTAATCACCGTCATAGGTGTAGGCAGGTACGAACGGTGCGTCGCTAATGCGAGGACTGCGGCGGCGGCGGCGGGTCGACGATACCACCAACTGGACGACGACAGCGACTATGCGGGCCACCAGGGATAGACGTCCGCCGAAGGCAATACGCTCATCACATACACACACGGTGCAAAACACCGTCCCGAATGCGTTGCGGACTCGCGTTGGTCGCTGTGCGTGTATGCGTAGTGTGTGCACTGGCGCTCGTACTCCACTACTTCGTGACGACAGGATAGGCACTCGGCGGTCGAAGGGTGTGTGGGTGCGAAGAGAGTGGGAGAAAAACAATAATAATACAATGTCCGGCGTATTCGGGACCGCAGTTCGGTGCGTACCGTTTCGGGAACGGAGCGCGGAGAAACGAGAGAGCACGGTCGTCGTGCGGCCGAGCGACGTCGGGAGACTACGACGTAGTGCCCCGGGGCGGAATAATTACCGTGCGACTGTACGTACGGCATAAAGGAGTACAAGCAGCAGCTGCTGCTGGAGTCGAAACTCGGCACGTCTCATGGAAGAATAATTATTGACGTTATCCACACCGTAAAAAATAAATTGATAGGAAAATTTAATATTATGATATAAATAAAAAGATAACACGGATGTTGTTGTGGGAGATATAGATTTTTATTGAAAAATTAATAATAAATGCACGAGTACGTTTATTGAAGCCAAAAATATTATAATATAAGTACACCATTTACAATTACAACGGAATTATATAGTCTCTCAGACGAGTGGATTTTTTTTCGCACACAAATTGCCCAATTTAATCAAATGCTTACTTAAAAATGTTATTTCTTTCAGGTCGCCGTCATTGATTAACTCTTCTGAAAGAAAAAAAAACAAATGTAGGTATTCATAGAATTAACAATAAATATTAGAATAGAATAATATTGTTTTTTTGTATTGTTATATGTATGACATTTTCACTGCGCCAAAATGGACACGGAAACAGACCTTTAAAATATTCTTTGCGAAGATTGTATTTTTCACTTTGTTGTAGTGTAAATAAGGAGTGGTTGGGCTAGTTAACGAGATACGGATGGAAATAAGAATTTATTTATTCATATATATATATATATATAACAACATTCAATTACATAGTATATACATTACATAAATTGGACATTTGCACCAAAAAAAAAATATAGGACTTACAAAAATAAAAAACATCATTAAACTATTATAGTATAACGATTATCTTATTAGTAATATAATATGTTACTAGAGCAAATGCAGTTTAATAGTTTAATACCCATACAAATATTTCAATTTTTATTTCAAAATGTGTGTTGAAAATTAATAATAATTAAGTTACCTACTTTAAAGTTTAATTTTATCAAAAATGTTATTTAAAAATAATTAAGTTAAAGGGTAATATCATAGAGTTGTGTTTTTTGTTGGCTTAAATGCTCCTGAACTATTCAAAAATGATACCCAAAAGTTTAAATATTCAAAACAGTCTATTTTTTTAGTGAAGTCACAATGTTGTTTACCATAATTAGTTATAACTATTTCATCAAGTAAGGATGAGGAACAGAAAAATGTTCATTTGGAAGGCCAATGCGGTCTAGGCATTGCAGATAAAAGATAAACAAAAATTTTCCACTGATTGACTCCAAATATTAATTGTAGCTTTATAATGACATTTTCTAGTGAAGTACAATAGATTTTTTTGATTGATTGAAATTTAACGATTTTATAAACAAATTTTGACAGATTTGTTCATAAAAAAAAAAAAATACTTTTTTCTTCAAATTGACACTATTTTTGTAAAAATAAATATTTCTGAAAAATCCTACCTACTTCACTAGAAAATGTCATTATAAAGCTACAGTTAATATGTGTGAGAAACAATTTAAAAATGTTAATTTAATTTTCTTTAAATGAATTGGAAAAAATGATACTTGATTTTGTGTATACAAAGTCGTATTAATACCTACCCCTTAAGTCATTAATTAAAAATTATTATTGTTATTTTATTATCCAAATATTATATTCGAGAAATTATTTATTAAATTTTAATAGTTATTTCTCAAAATGTTGGTAAATGAAGAATTGATAAGAAATAATAACATATAGAAGAATAATTTTCATATCAAAGTACAATATTAATATCACAATTAAAAAAAAAACAAATTTTGTTTTAAAAATATCAACAAATAATAATTATATAAAATAACTTTCCAAACAAACTTTAACCTTATAAAAAATAACTTGTTTTAAAAAGTAACTCTTTTAAGTAATTTAGATGATAGATTTTAAAAGTAGCTCGTTAAGTAAAAAGTGATTTAAAAATTAGCTTTTAAATCTTAAATTTATTACTACCCAGCCTTTCACACATTCTATGAATTAAGTTATAATGAATTTTAATTATTTTATTAATTTAATTTTTAAGATAAAATTATTAAAATTTTGTTTCTAAAATACTCTCAATAAGTACAAAATGTGGTGACTAATGCTCAAAGTAGACTAATTATTAGTCTATACTCTGTCCCAAATAAGTCTCACCTTAGGCAGCGACACGCTGCACATAACAATAGGTATAGTGTTTAGCACCGGGGCTGGGAGTGTCACTATAGTGTTTTGACTATCGTTAAATGTCATAATATTACAAGTACCAAGCTGCATGTCAATCACTAATCGCCATGAAACTATGTCAACTACTACTGATCTGACAATGGGTGTGGTCTGACATAATATGAACAATAGTTAGTTGCCACCTGGGGTTAAACTTAAGACAAAGTATAGTTATAAATTTGATTGAATTATTTAAAATATTTTAGACATTTATATTTTTATACCATTCTCTGTCGTGCCATAGTGTAAATTAACCTTAACTTGATATATATAAAATAATTTTACATATATATAAAATAATTTAAAAAATGTATGTAAAATTCCATCAAAATTTTCGGAGCATACATTTTCTTTCTTTCTCTACCACATATGCAATATAATAATATAATCTACTCTACTAAAACGATGAATTTATTGATTTTGAAAGATTTTGAAAACTATTTTAAATTTGTTATAAAATTTTTAATTTTGTCATAAATCTTGTCAAAATAAACTCTTAATTTTTAAAGAACTCTGGGTACAATGAAAATACAAATAGTCGTCAAATATACATGAAATATGTTTCCATAATACTTAGTGCCCCAGCAGATAAATCAGCATGTTAAAAGTAGAATATGTCTAAATTATTATATTATATGTAGATATAATGGACAGAAAAAAATTTTGCTATAGTTTCTTTAAGTTAAGCAATACGCAAAAGTAAATTTAGCTACAGAACAAAACTTATGACTAAATTAAATTTATGAACGAATAAAAGATTTATGACTGATAACAATTTAAGTACAATATAATTTTATTGGTTCAATTTAAAATATTTTTAAATCATTGAATTCGTCAATAACTTTACCTTGTATTGATCAGAGCCTGTTTTTCATATTTAAAATAAATATTTAATATTTAAAATTAAAAATTATGAATTTTTTATTTTTAGATTCTGAGCGTAGCGAGGAAGCTTATGGTTCTACAATGATGTTTATTTATTTATTTATTTATTTATTTATTTTATTTTTTCTGTAAATACTTTTTCTACCAGAAGGAGTGCTCCAATCTTTACGCTCATACCCCGTTTCCGGTAGCAAATTGCATCTAGTTGGTACTTTTGAGAGGTCATTTTTCGATTTTCATAATAGTTTTTTAATGCATAAGCAAAAACTACCAAAAAATTACGAAAAATACGATTTTGTAAAATCGA